>JBBDGP010005075.1:0-203315 GCA_037952835.1 Lithobates septentrionalis | reverse complement strand
TACAGAATGAATGTGACCCCCAGGAGGAAGTACAGAATGAATGTGACCCCCAGGAGGAGTACAGAATGAATGTGACCCCCAGGAGAAGTACAGAATGAATGTGACCCCCCAGGAGGAGTACAGAATGAATGTGACCCCCAGGAGAAGTACAGAATGAATGTGACCCCCAGGAGGAGTACAGAATGAATGTGACCCCCAGGAGGAGTACAGAATGAATGTGACCCCCAGGAGAAGTACAGAATGAATGTGATCCCCAGGAGGAGTACAGAATGAATGTGACCCCCAGGAGAAGTACAGAATGAATGTGACCCCCAGGAGGAGTACAGAATGAATGTGACCCCCAGGAGAAGTACAGAATGAATGTGACCCCCAGGAGGAGTACAGAATGAATGTGACCCCCAGGAGAAGTACAGAATGAATGTGACCCCCAGGAGGAGTACAGAATGAATGTGACCCCCAGGAGGAGTACAGAATGAATGTGACCCCCAGGAGGAGTACAGAATGAATGTGACCCCCAGGAGGAGTACAGAATGAATGTGACCCCCAGGAGGAGTACAGAATGAATGTGACCCCCAGGAGAAGTACAGAATGAATGTGACCCCCAGGAGGAGTACAGAATGAATGTGACCCCCAGGAGGAGTACAGAATGAATGTGACCCCCAGGAGGAGTACAGAATGAATGTGACCCCCCAGGAGAAGTACAGAATGAATGTGACCCCCAGGAGAAGTACAGAATGAATGTGACCCCCCAGGAGGAGTACAGAATGAATGTGACCCCCAGGAGGAGTACAGAATGAATGTGACCCCCCAGGAGGAGTACAGAATGAATGTGACCCCCAGGAGAAGTACAGAATGAATGTGACCCCCAGGAGGAGTACAGAATGAATGTGACCCCCAGGAGGAAGTACAGAATGAATGTGACCCCCAGGAGGAGTACAGAATGAATGTGACCCCCAGGAGGAGTACAGAATGAATGTGACCCCCAGGAGGAGTACAGAATGAATGTGACCCCCAGGAGAAGTACAGAATGAATGTGACCCCCCAGGAGGAGTACAGAATGAATGTGACCCCCAGGAGGAGTACAGAATGAATGTGACCCCCAGGAGGAGTACAGAATGAATGTGACCCCCAGGAGGAGTACAGAATGAATGTGACCCCCCAGGAGAAGTACAGAATGAATGTGACCCCCAGGAGAAGTACAGAATGAATGTGACCCCCAGGAGGAGTACAGAATGAATGTGACCCCCAGGAGGAGTACAGAATGAATGTGACCCCCAGGAGAAGTACAGAATGAATGTGACCCCCAGGAGGAGTACAGAATGAATGTGACCCCCAGGAGGAAGTACAGAATGAATGTGACCCCCAGGAGGAGTACAGAATGAATGTGACCCCCAGGAGGAGTACAGAATGAATGTGACCCCCAGGAGGAGTACAGAATGAATGTGACCCCCAGGAGAGTACAGAATGAATGTGACCCCCAGGAGGAGTACAGAATGAATGTGACCCCCAGGAGGAGTACAGAATGAATGTGACCCCCAGGAGAAGTACAGAATGAATGTGACCCCCAGGAGGAGTACAGAATGAATGTGACCCCCAGGAGGAGTACAGAATGAATGTGACCCCCAGGAGGAGTACAGAATGAATGTGACCCCCAGGAGGAGTACAGAATGAATGTGACCCCCAGGAGAAGTACAGAATGAATGTGACCCCCAGGAGGAGTACAGAATGAATGTGACCCCCAGGAGAAGTACAGAATGAATGTGACCCCCAGGAGGAGTACAGAATGAATGTGACCCCCAGGAGAAGTACAGAATGAATGTGACCCCCAGGAGAAGTACAGAATGAATGTGACCCCCAGGAGAAGTACAGAATGAATGTGACCCCCCAGGAGAAGTACAGAATGAATGTGACCCCCAGGAGAAGTACAGAATGAATGTGACCCCCAGGAGAAGTACAGAATGAATGTGACCCCCCAGGAGAAGTACAGAATGAATGTGACCCCCAGGAGAAGTACAGAATGAATGTGACCCCCAGGAGGAGTACAGAATGAATGTGACCCCCAGGAGAAGTACAGAATGAATGTGACCCCCAGTAGGAGTACAGAATGAATGTGACCCCCAGGAGAAGTACAGAATGAATGTGACCCCCCAGGAGGAGTACAGAATGAATGTGACCCCCAGGAGGAGTACAGAATGAATGTGACCCCCCAGGAGGAGTACAGAATGAATGTGACCCCCAGTAGGAGTACAGAATGAATGTGACCCCCAGGAGAAGTACAGAATGAATGTGACCCCCAGGAGGAGTACAGAATGAATGTGACCCCCAGGAGAAGTACAGAATGAATGTGACCCCCCAGGAGGAGTACAGAATGAATGTGACCCCCAGGAGGAGTACAGAATGAATGTGACCCCCCAGGAGGAGTACAGAATGAATGTGACCCCCAGTAGGAGTACAGAATGAATGTGACCCCCAGGAGAAGTACAGAATGAATGTGACCCCCAGGAGGAGTACAGAATGAATGTGACCCCCAGGAGGAGTACAGAATGAATGTGACCCCCAGAAGGAGTACAGAATGAATGTGACCCCCAGGAGGAGTACAGAATGAATGTGACCCCCAGGAGAAGTACAGAATGAATGTGACCCCCAGGAGGAGTACAGAATGAATGTGACCCCCAGGAGAAGTACAGAATGAATGTGACCCCCCAGGAGGAGTACAGAATGAATGTGACCCCCAGGAGGAGTACAGAATGAATGTGACCCCCAGGAGGAGTACAGAATGAATGTGACCCCCAGGAGGAGTACAGAATGAATGTGACCCCCAGGAGAAGTACAGAATGAATGTGACCCCCAGGAGGAGTACAGAATGAATGTGACCCCCAGGAGAAGTACAGAATGAATAAGACCCCCAGTAGGAGTACAGAATGAATGTGACCCCCAGGAGAAGTACAGAATGAATGTGACCCCCAGGAGGAGTACAGAATGAATGTGACCCCCAGGAGGAGTACAGAATGAATGTGACCCCCAGGAGGAGTACAGAATGAATGTGACCCCCAGTAGGAGTACAGAATGAATGTGACCCCCAGGAGAAGTACAGAATGAATGTGACCCCCAGGAGGAGTACAGAATGAATGTGACCCCCCAGGAGGAGTACAGAATGAATGTGACCCCCAGGAGGAGTACAGAATGAATGTGACCCCCAGGAGGAGTACAGAATGAATGTGACCCCCAGGAGAAGTACAGAATGAATGTGACCCCCAGGAGGAGTACAGAATGAATGTGACCCCCAGGAGAAGTACAGAATGAATGTGACCCCCCAGGAGGAGTACAGAATGAATGTGACCCCCAGGAGGAGTACAGAATGAATGTGACCCCCAGGAGGAGTACAGAATGAATGTGACCCCCAGGAGGAGTACAGAATGAATGTGACCCCCAGGAGAAGTACAGAATGAATGTGATCCCCAGGAGGAGTACAGAATGAATGTGACCCCCAGGAGAAGTACAGAATGAATGTGATCCCCAGGAGGAGTACAGAATGAATGTGACCCCCCAGGAGAAGTACAGAATGAATGTGACCCCCAGGAGAAGTACAGAATGAATGTGACCCCCAGGAGAAGTACAGAATGAATGTGACCCCCCAGGAGAAGTACAGAATGAATGTGACCCCCAGGAGAAGTACAGAATGAATGTGACCCCCAGGAGAAGTACAGAATGAATGTGACCCCCCAGGAGAAGTACAGAATGAATGTGACCCCCAGGAGAAGTACAGAATGAATGTGACCCCCAGGAGGAGTACAGAATGAATGTGACCCCCAGGAGAAGTACAGAATGAATAAGACCCCCAGTAGGAGTACAGAATGAATGTGACCCCCAGGAGAAGTACAGAATGAATGTGACCCCCCAGGAGGAGTACAGAATGAATGTGACCCCCAGGAGGAGTACAGAATGAATGTGACCCCCCAGGAGGAGTACAGAATGAATGTGACCCCCAGGAGGAGTACAGAATGAATGTGACCCCCCAGGAGAAGTACAGAATGAATGTGACCCCCAGGAGAAGTACAGAATGAATGTGACCCCCAGGAGGAGTACAGAATGAATGTGACCCCCCAGGAGGAGTACAGAATGAATGTGACCCCCAGGAGGAGTACAGAATGAATGTGACCCCCCAGGAGAAGTACAGAATGAATGTGACCCCCAGGAGAAGTACAGAATGAATGTGACCCCCAGGAGGAGTACAGAATGAATGTGACCCCCCAGGAGGAGTACAGAATGAATGTGACCCCCAGGAGGAGTACAGAATGAATGTGACCCCCAGGAGAAGTCCAGAATGAATGTGACCCCCAGGAGGAGTACAGAATGAATGTGACCCCCAGGAGAAGTACAGAATGAATGTGACCCCCAGGAGGAGTACAGAATGAATGTGACCCCCAGGAGGAGTACAGAATGAATGTGACCCCCAGGAGAAGTACAGAATGAATGTGACCCCCAGGAGGAGTACAGAATGAATGTGACCCCCAGGAGGAGTACAGAATGAATGTGACCCCCAGGAGAAGTACAGAATGAATGTGACCCCCAGGAGGAGTACAGAATGAATGTGACCCCCAGGAGGAGTACAGAATGAATGTGACCCCCAGGAGAAGTACAGAATGAATAAGACCCCCAGTAGGAGTACAGAATGAATGTGACCCCCAGGAGGAGTACAGAATGAATGTGATCCCCAGGAGGAGTACAGAATGAATGTGACCCCCAGGAGAAGTACAGAATGAATGTGACCCCCCAGGAGGAGTACAGAATGAATGTGACCCCCAGGAGAAGTACAGAATGAATGTGACCCCCAGGAGAAGT
This sequence comes from Lithobates septentrionalis, assembly GCA_037952835.1. Taxonomy (NCBI): domain Eukaryota; kingdom Metazoa; phylum Chordata; class Amphibia; order Anura; family Ranidae; genus Lithobates; species Lithobates septentrionalis. The sequence goes on along the minus strand of JBBDGP010005075.1, from coordinate 198,473 downwards.
ACAGAATGAATGTGACCCCCAGGAGGAGTACAGAATGAATGTGACCCCCAGGAGAAGTACAGAATGAATAAGACCCCCAGTAGGAGTACAGAATGAATGTGACCCCCAGGAGAAGTACAGAATGCATGTGACCCCCAGGAGGAGTACAGAATGAATGTGACCCCCCAGGAGGAGTACAGAATGAATGTGACCCCCAGGAGGAGTACAGAATGAATGTGACCCCCAGGAGAAGTACAGAATGAATGTGACCCCCAGTAGGAGTACAGAATGAATGTGACCCCCAGGAGGAGTACAGAATGAATGTGACCCCCAGGAGAAGTACAGAATGAATGTGACCCCCAGGAGGAGTACAGAATGAATGTGACCCCCAGGAGAAGTACAGAATGAATGTGACCCCCCAGGAGGAGTACAGAATGAATGTGACCCCCAGGAGGAGTACAGAATGAATGTGACCCCCAGGAGGAGTACAGAATGAATGTGACCCCCAGGAGGAGTACAGAATGAATGTGACCCCCAGGAGAAGTACAGAATGAATGTGATCCCCAGGAGGAGTACAGAATGAATGTGACCCCCAGGAGAAGTACAGAATGAATGTGATCCCCAGGAGGAGTACAGAATGAATGTGACCCCCCAGGAGAAGTACAGAATGAATGTGACCCCCCAGGAGAAGTACAGAATGAATGTGACCCCCAGGAGAAGTACAGAATGAATGTGACCCCCAGGAGGAGTACAGAATGAATGTGACCCCCAGGAGAAGTACAGAATGAATAAGACCCCCAGTAGGAGTACAGAATGAATGTGACCCCCAGGAGAAGTACAGAATGAATGTGACCCCCCAGGAGGAGTACAGAATGAATGTGACCCCCAGGAGGAGTACAGAATGAATGTGACCCCCCAGGAGGAGTACAGAATGAATGTGACCCCCAGGAGGAGTACAGAATGAATGTGACCCCCAGGAGAAGTACAGAATGAATGTGACCCCCCAGGAGGAGTACAGAATGAATGTGACCCCCAGGAGGAGTACAGAATGAATGTGACCCCCCAGGAGGAGTACAGAATGAATGTGACCCCCAGGAGGAGTACAGAATGAATGTGACCCCCCAGGAGAAGTACAGAATGAATGTGACCCCCAGGAGAAGTACAGAATGAATGTGACCCCCAGGAGGAGTACAGAATGAATGTGACCCCCAGGAGGAGTACAGAATGAATGTGACCCCCAGGAGAAGTACAGAATGAATGTGACCCCCAGGAGGAGTACAGAATGAATGTGACCCCCAGGAGAAGTACAGAATGAATAAGACCCCCAGTAGGAGTACAGAATGAATGTGACCCCCAGGAGGAGTACAGAATGAATGTGATCCCCAGGAGGAGTACAGAATGAATGTGACCCCCAGGAGAAGTACAGAATGAATGTGACCCCCCAGGAGGAGTACAGAATGAATGTGACCCCCAGGAGAAGTACAGAATGAATGTGACCCCCAGGAGAAGTACAGAATGAATGTGACCCCCAGGAGGAGTACAGAATGAATGTGACCCCCAGGAGAAGTACAGAATGAATAAGACCCCCAGTAGGAGTACAGAATGAATGTGACCCCCAGGAGAAGTACAGAATGCATGTGACCCCCAGGAGGAGTACAGAATGAATGTGACCCCCCAGGAGGAGTACAGAATGAATGTGACCCCCAGGAGGAGTACAGAATGAATGTGACCCCCAGGAGAAGTACAGAATGAATGTGACCCCCAGTAGGAGTACAGAATGAATGTGACCCCCAGGAGGAGTACAGAATGAATGTGACCCCCAGGAGAAGTACAGAATGAATGTGACCCCCAGGAGGAGTACAGAATGAATGTGACCCCCAGGAGGAGTACAGAATGAATGTGACCCCCAGGAGGAGTACAGAATGAATGTGACCCCCAGGAGGAGTACAGAATGAATGTGACCCCCAGGAGAAGTACAGAATGAATGTGATCCCCAGGAGGAGTACAGAATGAATGTGACCCCCAGGAGAAGTACAGAATGAATGTGATCCCCAGGAGGAGTACAGAATGAATGTGACCCCCCAGGAGAAGTACAGAATGAATGTGACCCCCAGGAGAAGTACAGAATGAATGTGACCCCCAGGAGAAGTACAGAATGAATGTGACCCCCCAGGAGAAGTACAGAATGAATGTGACCCCCAGGAGAAGTACAGAATGAATGTGACCCCCAGGAGAAGTACAGAATGAATGTGACCCCCCAGGAGAAGTACAGAATGAATGTGACCCCCAGGAGAAGTACAGAATGAATGTGACCCCCAGGAGGAGTACAGAATGAATGTGACCCCCAGGAGAAGTACAGAATGAATAAGACCCCCAGTAGGAGTACAGAATGAATGTGACCCCCAGGAGAAGTACAGAATGAATGTGACCCCCCAGGAGGAGTACAGAATGAATGTGACCCCCAGGAGGAGTACAGAATGAATGTGACCCCCCAGGAGGAGTACAGAATGAATGTGACCCCCAGTAGGAGTACAGAATGAATGTGACCCCCAGGAGAAGTACAGAATGAATGTGACCCCCAGGAGGAGTACAGAATGAATGTGACCCCCAGGAGAAGTACAGAATGAATGTGACCCCCCAGGAGGAGTACAGAATGAATGTGACCCCCAGGAGGAGTACAGAATGAATGTGACCCCCCAGGAGGAGTACAGAATGAATGTGACCCCCAGTAGGAGTACAGAATGAATGTGACCCCCAGGAGAAGTACAGAATGAATGTGACCCCCAGGAGGAGTACAGAATGAATGTGACCCCCCAGGAGGAGTACAGAATGAATGTGACCCCCAGGAGGAGTACAGAATGAATGTGACCCCCAGGAGGAGTACAGAATGAATGTGACCCCCAGGAGAAGTACAGAATGAATGTGACCCCCAGGAGGAGTACAGAATGAATGTGACCCCCAGGAGAAGTACAGAATGAATAAGACCCCCAGTAGGAGTACAGAATGAATGTGACCCCCAGGAGAAGTACAGAATGAATGTGACCCCCCAGGAGGAGTACAGAATGAATGTGACCCCCAGGAGGAGTACAGAATGAATGTGACCCCCCAGGAGGAGTACAGAATGAATGTGACCCCCAGTAGGAGTACAGAATGAATGTGACCCCCAGGAGAAGTACAGAATGAATGTGACCCCCAGGAGGAGTACAGAATGAATGTGACCCCCCAGGAGGAGTACAGAATGAATGTGACCCCCAGGAGGAGTACAGAATGAATGTGACCCCCAGGAGGAGTACAGAATGAATGTGACCCCCAGGAGAAGTACAGAATGAATGTGACCCCCAGGAGGAGTACAGAATGAATGTGACCCCCAGGAGAAGTACAGAATGAATGTGACCCCCCAGGAGGAGTACAGAATGAATGTGACCCCCAGGAGGAGTACAGAATGAATGTGACCCCCAGGAGGAGTACAGAATGAATGTGACCCCCAGGAGGAGTACAGAATGAATGTGACCCCCAGGAGAAGTACAGAATGAATGTGATCCCCAGGAGGAGTACAGAATGAATGTGACCCCCAGGAGAAGTACAGAATGAATGTGATCCCCAGGAGGAGTACAGAATGAATGTGACCCCCCAGGAGAAGTACAGAATGAATGTGACCCCCAGGAGAAGTACAGAATGAATGTGACCCCCAGGAGAAGTACAGAATGAATGTGACCCCCCAGGAGAAGTACAGAATGAATGTGACCCCCAGGAGAAGTACAGAATGAATGTGACCCCCAGGAGAAGTACAGAATGAATGTGACCCCCCAGGAGAAGTACAGAATGAATGTGACCCCCAGGAGAAGTACAGAATGAATGTGACCCCCAGGAGGAGTACAGAATGAATGTGACCCCCAGGAGAAGTACAGAATGAATAAGACCCCCAGTAGGAGTACAGAATGAATGTGACCCCCAGGAGAAGTACAGAATGAATGTGACCCCCCAGGAGGAGTACAGAATGAATGTGACCCCCAGGAGGAGTACAGAATGAATGTGACCCCCCAGGAGGAGTACAGAATGAATGTGACCCCCAGGAGGAGTACAGAATGAATGTGACCCCCCAGGAGAAGTACAGAATGAATGTGACCCCCAGGAGAAGTACAGAATGAATGTGACCCCCAGGAGGAGTACAGAATGAATGTGACCCCCCAGGAGGAGTACATAATGAATGTGACCCCCAGGAGGAGTACAGAATGAATGTGACCCCCAGGAGAAGTACAGAATGAATGTGACCCCCAGGAGGAGTACAGAATGAATGTGACCCCCAGGAGAAGTACAGAATGAATGTGACCCCCAGGAGGAGTACAGAATGAATGTGACCCCCAGGAGGAGTACAGAATGAATGTGACCCCCAGGAGAAGTACAGAATGAATGTGACCCCCAGGAGGAGTACAGAATGAATGTGACCCCCAGGAGGAGTACAGAATGAATGTGACCCCCAGGAGAAGTACAGAATGAATGTGACCCCCAGGAGGAGTACAGAATGAATGTGACCCCCAGGAGGAGTACAGAATGAATGTGACCCCCAGGAGAAGTACAGAATGAATAAGACCCCCAGTAGGAGTACAGAATGAATGTGACCCCCAGGAGGAGTACAGAATGAATGTGATCCCCAGGAGGAGTACAGAATGAATGTGACCCCCAGGAGAAGTACAGAATGAATGTGACCCCCCAGGAGGAGTACAGAATGAATGTGACCCCCAGGAGAAGTACAGAATGAATGTGACCCCCAGGAGAAGTACAGAATGAATGTGACCCCCAGGAGGAGTACAGAATGAATGTGACCCCCAGGAGAAGTACAGAATGAATAAGACCCCCAGTAGGAGTACAGAATGAATGTGACCCCCAGGAGAAGTACAGAATGCATGTGACCCCCAGGAGGAGTACAGAATGAATGTGACCCCCCAGGAGGAGTACAGAATGAATGTGACCCCCAGGAGGAGTACAGAATGAATGTGACCCCCAGGAGAAGTACAGAATGAATGTGACCCCCAGTAGGAGTACAGAATGAATGTGACCCCCAGGAGGAGTACAGAATGAATGTGACCCCCAGGAGAAGTACAGAATGAATAAGACCCCCAGTAGGAGTACAGAATGAATGTGACCCCCAGGAGAAGTACAGAATGAATGTGACCCCCAGGAGGAGTACAGAATGAATGTGACCCCCCAGGAGGAGTACAGAATGAATGTGACCCCCAGGAGGAGTACAGAATGAATGTGACCCCCAGGAGGAGTACAGAATGAATGTGACCCCCAGGAGAAGTACAGAATGAATGTGACCCCCAGGAGGAGTACAGAATGAATGTGACCCCCAGGAGAAGTACAGAATGAATGACCCCCCAGGAGGAGTACAGAATGAATGTGACCCCCAGGAGGAGTACAGAATGAATGTGACCCCCAGGAGGAGTACAGAATGAATGTGACCCCCAGGAGGAGTACAGAATGAATGTGACCCCCAGGAGAAGTACAGAATGAATGTGATCCCCAGGAGGAGTACAGAATGAATGTGACCCCCAGGAGAAGTACAGAATGAATGTGATCCCCAGGAGGAGTACAGAATGAATGTGACCCCCCAGGAGAAGTACAGAATGAATGTGACCCCCCAGGAGAAGTACAGAATGAATGTGACCCCCAGGAGAAGTACAGAATGAATAAGACCCCCAGTAGGAGTACAGAATGAATGTGACCCCCAGGAGGAGTACAGAATGAATGTGACCCCCAGGAGAAGTACAGAATGAATGTGACCCCCAGGAGAAGTACAGAATGAATGTGACCCCCCAGGAGGAGTACAGAATGAATGTGACCCCCAGGAGGAGTACAGAATGAATGTGACCCCCCAGGAGGAGTACAGAATGAATGTGACCCCCAGGAGGAGTACAGAATGAATGTGACCCCCAGGAGAAGTACAGAATGAATGTGACCCCCCAGGAGGAGTACAGAATGAATGTGACCCCCAGGAGGAGTACAGAATGAATGTGACCCCCCAGGAGGAGTACAGAATGAATGTGACCCCCAGGAGGAGTACAGAATGAATGTGACCCCCCAGGAGAAGTACAGAATGAATGTGACCCCCAGGAGAAGTACAGAATGAATGTGACCCCCAGGAGAAGTACAGAATGAATGTGACCCCCCAGGAGGAGTACAGAATGAATGTGACCCCCCAGGAGAAGTACAGAATGAATGTGACCCCCAGGAGAAGTACAGAATGAATGTGACCCCCCAGGAGGAGTACAGAATGAATGTGACCCCCCAGGAGAAGTACAGAATGAATGTGACCCCCAGGAGAAGTACAGAATGAATGTGACCCCCAGGAGAAGTACAGCCAAACGAGCTTTCCCTGCACTTCTCCTTAAATGTTCTGTTAATTGATGTTTCCCTATAAACTGGCTGAGTTAGATAAGTAGGTGAAATGAGAAGCTCTCCCAGTCCAATAAGGAATTAAATAATCTCACTTTGAATTATTCCTGCTGTGTCTGAACCCGGCTTATCGCCTCCGACTTACATGCCGCTTCACTAATGAGCACATCACTCTCCCAAATTAAAAGTGTGGTGTCATGGTGCTGGCCCGGCGGATGAACTCGGGTCCCCGGCGTTGTATTTGTCAATGCTGAACGAGGGGATCCCGCTGTGCTTTATAAATAACAACATTGTGAGATGCAAAAAGCTTTACAGACAATTATCGGAAAAAACTGAATCCCATTCCAGAGATCACTTTTGGCATTTCTGAGATTGTCCAAGCTGCTGCTCAACATTGTATTGAAATTTGCATGGGTTTAGTTTACAGTTGCACTTGGCGTGGGGTAAAAGTAGGCAGCTGAGACACGTTTTTATACACCTGCAGCCATCCCCTTTAACCCCTTGACACCCAAGGGTAAAATGGCCGCTCATTAAAATTAGAAGAAAAGAGGTTTAACCTTAACCACTTCAGCCCCGGAAGGATTTACCCCCTTCCTGACCAGAGCACTTTTTACAATTTGGCACTGCGTCGCTTTAACTGCTAATTGCGCGGTCATGCAATGCTCTACCCAAACGAAATTTGCGTCCTTTTCTTCCCACAAATAGAGCTTTCTTTTGATGGTATTTGATCACCTCTGCCGTTTTTATTTTTTGCGCTATAAACGGAAAAAGACTGAAAATTTTGAAAAAAAATGATATTTTCTACTTTTTGTTATAAAAAAAATCCAATAAACTAAATTTTAGTCATACATTTAGGCCAAAATGTATTCGGCCACATGTCTTTGGTAAAAAAAATGTCAATAAGCGTATATTTATTGGTTTGCGCAAAAGTTATAGCGTCTACAAACTAGGGTACATTTTCTGGAATTTACACAGCTTTTAGTTTATGACTGCCTATGTCATTTCTTGAGGTGCTAAAATGGCAGGGCAGTACAAAACCCCCCCAAATGACCCCATTTTGGAAAGTAGACACCCCAAGGAAATTGCTGAGAGGCATGTTGAACCCATTGAATATTTTTTTTTTTTGTCCCAAGTGATTGAATAATGACAAAAAAAAAAAAAAAAAAAAAAAAAATTTACAAAAAGTTGTCACTAAATGATATATTGCTCACACAGGCCATGGGCATATGTGGAATTGCACCCCAAAATACATTCAGCTGCTTCTCCTGAGTACGGGGATACCACATGTGTGGCACTTTTTGGGAGCCTAGCCGCGTACGGGGCCCCGAAAACCCAGCACCACCTTCAGGATTTCTAAGGGCATACATTTTTGATTTTACTCCTCACTACCTATCACAGTTTTGAAGGCCATAAAATGCCAAGATGGCACAAACCCCCCCCCAAATGACCCCATTTTGGAAAGTAGACACCCCAAGCTATTTGCAGAGAGGCATGGTGAGTATTTTGCAGCTCTCATTTGTTTTTGAAAATGAAGAAAGACCAGAAAAAAAATTTTTTTTTTTCTTTTTTCAATTTTCAAAACTTTGTGACAAAAAGTGAGGTCTGCAAAATACTCACTATACCTCTCAGCAAATAGCTTGGGGTGTCTACTTTCCAAAATGGGGTAATTTGGGGGGGGGGTTTGTGCCACCTGGGCATTCCATGGCCTCCGAAACTGTGATAGGCAGTGAAGAGTGAAATCAAAAATTTACGGCCTTAGAAAGCCTGAAGGCGGTGCTTGGTTTTCGGGGTCCCGTGCGCGGCTAGGCTCCCAAAAAGTCCCACACATGTGGTATCCCCGTACTCAGGAGAAGCAACAGAATTTATTTTGGGGTGTAATTTCACATATTCCCATGGCATGTTTGAGCAATATAACATTTAGTGACAACTTTGTGCAAAAAAAAAAAAAAAAAATTTGTCTCTTTCCCGCTACTTGTGTCACAATATAAAATATTCCATGGACTCGACATGCCTCTCAGCAAATAGCTTGGGGTGTCTACTTTCCAAAATGGGGTCATTTGGGGGGGGTTTGAACTGTCCTGGCATTTTATGCACAACATTTAGAAGCTTATGTCACACATCACCCACTCTTCTAATCACTTGAAGACAAAGCCCTTTCTGACACTTTTTGATTACATGAAAAAATTATTTTTTTTTGCAAGAAAATTACTTTGAACATTTTTTTTTGCAAGAAAATTACTTTGAACCCCCAAACATTGTATATTATTTTAAAGCAAATGCCCTACAGATTAAAATGGTGGGTGTTTCATTTTTTTTTTCCACACAGTATTTGCGCAGCGATTTTCAAACGCATTTTTTGGGGAAAAAACACACTTTTTTAAATTTTAATGCACTAAAACACACTATATTGCCCAAATGTTTGATGAAATAAAAAAGATGATCTTAGGCCGAGTACATGGATACCAAACATGACATGCTTTAAAATTGCGCACAAACGTGCAGTGGCAACAAATTTAATACATTTTTAAAAGCCTTTAAAAGCCTTTACAGGTTACCACTTTAGATTTACAGAGGAGGTCTACTGCTAAAATTACTGCCCTCGATCTGACCTTCGCGGTGATACCTCACATGCATGGTGCAATTGCTGTTTACATTTGACGCCAGACCGCCGCTTGCGTTCGCCTTAGCGCGAGAGCAGGGGGGACAGGGGTGCTTTTTATTTATTTATTTTTTTTCTTTATTATTTTTTTGCTTTTTTATCTTATTTTTAAACTGTTCCTTTCATTTTTTTTTTTTTAAATCATTTTTATTGTTATCTCAGGGAATGTAAATATCCCCTATGATAGCAATAGGTAGTGACAGGTACTCTTTTTTGAAAAAATTGGGGTCTATTAGACCCTAGATCTCTCCTCTGCCCTCAAAGCATCTGACCACACCAAGATCGGTGTGATAAAATGCTCCCCCAATTTCCCAATGGCGCTATTTACATCCGGCGAAATCTAAGTCATAAAATGCTCGTAGCTTCCGGTTTCTTAGGCCATAGAGATGTTTGGAGCCACTCTGGTCTCTGATCAGCTCTATGGTCAGCTGGCTGAATCACCGGCTGCATTCTCAGGTTCCCTGTTGAGACAGGAGAGCCAGAGAAAAACACGGAAGACGGTGGGGGGGGGGCATTCCCTCCCACTGCTTGTAAAAGCAGTCTAGAGGCTAATTAGCCGCTAGGATTGCTTTTACATGAAAGCCGACCACTGGCTAAAAAGAATGATACCAAGATGATACCTAAACCTGCAGGCATCATTCTGGTATAACCACTCAAAGTCGTGAATGGCGTACCTGAAGACAAAAAAATGGTTAACAATAAAGCACAGTAAACGGTAAAGTATAAAAAATTGCATACCTGAAAAGCAAACATGATAAAACATAATAACAATAAAACATTGCAGAATAGAATACAGTAAAAAAGAGCAGAACAATAGAGAGAGAGAATAGAGAGAGAGAACAATAAAACGACAACTATTTTTTTTTATTTTTGTTTGTGTTTTTTTTTTTTTTTACACTTTTTTTTGTAACTGTAACCGGTTCCAGGTTCGGGTCTCTCAAAATGCGATGGCATCTTGGGAGACCCTGTGAAAGTGTGCCTAGTCTGTGCAATGCTGTACCCTACGCTAATACTCAACTAGTGAATGGTAGCGTTCAAAACATTCACCAATGCAAAGACCAGGATTGTCAGGACAGGAGGGACAATAATAGCGGGTGTCACGCCTATATCCGCGCTAGCTGCAGACACAACATCTTTTTTGGGGGGTTCGTTGGGTAGGGGTACTCGGGAGGATATATAAATGCCTCTCATGCAGCCGACTGCATTTGGTTGGGGATGTGAATGGGGGAAGTACGGGCGCTGCAGAAGCGGTGGGTTCCCAATTAGGATTGGCGAATGCAGCAGGAAGGGCACTATGGGCACGACGGGCCTGTGTTTGTCTTTTTGGTGGCAGCGGGACACTACTTGTGCTTGCCACCTCACCAGCTTGAACTGCACTTATGGGACTCGCCACGTCACCAAGTGTTACTGCAGTGCTGGTTTGACTACGACCGGGGTGTACTAGGCCGCTGGCGCTTGCCAGTTCACCAAAACGCTACAAAAAAAAGTGACAGTGATCGATCGATACTGCACTTGGGTGGGCTGGACTGGGCTGGGCCGGGCGGAGGGGCAAAACGCAGGTGCTAGCAGGTATCTGGGCTGATCCCGCTAACACTGCGTTTTTGGGAACCCTAAACTGCTGGGGACGCCAGTATAGATCTGATCGGATCAGATATTGATGCGTTCAGATACTATACCACTAAGGGAGGTGTACGGTGCGTGTACGGTGCGTGCGTGGGTGTTCGCGGTACTGGCGCTAATCTGACGCTGCCTAGGGCGACGCATATCACCGCCGGGCGATCAGGGGGCTAAACCTTTTTTCGGTAATAAACGGCGGGTGCCCTGACACTATAAAAAATAAACGAACTAACCAGCGTCACCCGTAACGGTTATACGGTGATCAGTGGTAAAAGGGTTAACTAGGGGGCCATCAAGGGGTTAAAACATTTATTAGATAGTATATGGTGGTCCCTGTCGCTATAAAACACTGACGGCGAACCTAAATATTTACGTCCCTAACTAGCATCACCAGCGACACTAATACAGCGATCAGAAAAATGATCGCTTAGCGACACTGGCGACAGGGGGTGATCAAGGGGTTAAAACTTTATTAGGGGGGGTAAGGGGGGTACCCTAGACCTACAGGGGGCTAAACTTTTATTCGGTAATAAACGGCGGGTGCCCTGACACTATAAAAAATAAACGAACTAACCAGCGTCACCCGTAACGGTTATATGGTGATCAGTGGTGAAAGGGTTAACTAGGGGGCAATCAAGGGGTTAAAACATTTATTAGGTAGTATATGGGGGTCCCTGTCGCTATAAAACACTGACGGCGAACCTAAATATTTACGTCCCTAACTATCGTCACCAGCGACACTAATACAGCGATCAGAAAAATGATCGCTTAGCGACACTGGTGAGGGGGGGTGATCAAGGGGTTAAAACTTTATTAGGGGGGGTAAGGGGGGTACCCTAGACCTACAGGGGGGTAAGAGTCACTACCCTAACACTGCTAACTGTCACAAACTGACACTATGCAGTAATCAGGAAAAAAAAAAAAAAAAACCTGCTTGGTGTCAGTTTGTGACAGGGGGGGGGTGATTGGGGGGGATCGGGGGGCGATCGGGGGGGGATCGGGGGTGTAATGTATGCCTGGCATGTTCTACTGTGTTGTATGTGAGTGTTGGTGCACTTACATGTCATCTCCCCTCGGCGCTGGAACGGAAACTCCCGAGCCGAGGAGAGATGACATCACATCCTCTGCCTCTGTGTACTATACAGAGGCAGGGGATGTTTCTCATTGGCTGGGAGCGATCGTGAGGGGGAGGGGCCACGATCGGATGGCCTCCCCCTCGTCTCCCATCGCTTCCAACCAAATGCCGACCGCAGCTGGCACCGGGGGGGGGGTCCGATCGGACCCCCCACCCGCGGGAAGGCAATCACGTTTCAGGTACGTGATTTTGCCTGCCCGTGCCGCTCTGCTCACGTATATAGGCGTGAGGCGGTCGGCAAGTGGTTAAACTATGTAGAGGGTTCTTTACTGTAATAGGGCGTACACACGGTTGGACATTGTTCGGACATTCCGACAACAAAATCCTAGGATTTTTTCCGACGGATGTTGGCTCAAACTTGTTTTGTCTACACACGGTCGCACAAAGTTGTCGGAATTTCCGATCGCCAACCACGCGGTCACGTACACCACGTACGACGAGACTAGAAAAGGCCGGTTCAGAACCAAGCGCGGCACCCTTTGGGCTCCTTTTGCTATTCTCGTGTTAGTAAAAGTTTGGTGAGAGACGATTCGCGCTTTTTCAGACTCGTGGCTTTCAGATCGTTTTCTGCCGTTCAGTTTGTGCTTGTGGGTTTGTATCTGCTCTTCAGTGCGTGCAGCAAGTTCCGCGTGACTTTAAGGAGTCATTGTAATCTTGTTCGTTCGTTACTGTTTTTCAGGTCGCTCTTCACAGGCCTTGCTGTTCTTCAGTGCGTTCTGTTACTTCGTTCTGAGCAGCCGACCGTTTTCTAGCCATGTTTCATATGCGTACTCCTCGTAGAGTTTGTGCTGTGCGGGGGCTTGGTGTTGGGGTCCTGACCTTGACACAAGTCCAGTCCATGAACAGGGTGGGGAGGAGTTCATGGACCAAGAATTGGTTGCTTCAGCGTGACCAGTTCTGTCATATGCCTTTGCTCCGTGAGATCCGTGAGAATAATTCTGATGATTTCAGGAACTTTCTCAGGATGACGGACCCCGTATTTCACCGTTTGTTGGCTTCGCTGACCCCCTATATCAGCAGGCAGGATACCTGCATGAGGCAAGCCATCACTCCGGAGCAGAGGTTGGTCGCTACCTTGCGGTATTTGGCGACAGGGAGAAGTCTGCAGGACTTGAAGTTCTCAACAGGCATCTCCCCCCAGGCTCTGGGGATCATCATCCCAGAGACCTGTTCTGCCATCATCCAGGTCCTGCAGAAGGAGTATATGAAGGTAAGATTTTTATCCTTTTATATCACATTTTATTGTATTGAATGTTTGCTAATATATTGTATTTCTTTCCTCATTCCCTAATTACCATGATTGGAATATGCCGTGAATGTCCCCTTTGTTCTCATGCATGCTGGATTTTTATGTAATTATTATTTTATGTCCTTCATACATATTTGCCCTTCACTAACCTCCCCAGCATGGTGTCTCCTGCCCCTATATTCACCTCATGTAGTCACTTAACAATGTATTTTATCAACTCCATAGTAGTGCTTTACCCCAAACACCCCCTAAAATGTTTGGAAATGTTATTTTTGCTTTAAATTCTGGCAGAGTGCCAGAGGCTTTTTTTTGTAGTGTCCCCAAATAATTTTTAGTAACCCTCCCTCCCCCCAACTGCTAAGTCAGCTGATCCCAATTCTCTATGTATCCTCAATCATCTATCTGCTGACTTTGCCAATCCCATACACACTATACCCATCTCTTTAGTGGTCAGATGTATGGATGAATTCCCCAAAGCATGTAGTGCAAGGGCCTGCCTGTATACTTTCCAATGGTACTGTTTAAAGTTTTTGTATCCTATTATTATCTTGATAGGTAATAGCAGAATGTCCAAATGTCCTCAAATGTGTACAGTGTGTATTAATATCTTTGTATTATGACACTTCTTACCTGTCCAGTGGGCTGCCAATAGTGTAACTAAGGAGGGGCTGTTCCAAGTAATACCCATTATTTAGGCATTCATCTCTCCATGAAGTGAAGAGGGTTACCTGTCCAAGATTTCCACACACCCCCTATAATGTTAGAAATGGCCCATGAGAGGGGGTGGAGGGGGAATATGATAGGTGTACCTTATACTTTGGCGTTGTTAAATTCCCCTTAATAAATGCTAGCTGGAGGTTGCCCCATAATGTTTGTGTATAATCTGCTTGCCATGTTTCTGAGAAAAAATAGTAATGTTTATTGTTTTTGCCTCAACAGTTTCCTTCCACGCCACAGGAATGGCAGACTGTGGCCTCCCACTTTGCCCAGCGGTGGGACTTTCCTAACTGCGGAGGGGCAATTGATGGGAAACACGTCCACATCGTCCCACCACCCAACTCGGAGTCGTACTATTATAATTACAAGGGGTTCAATAGTATTGTGATGTTGGCGGTGGTGTCGGCTAATTACGACTTCCTGTATGTGGACGTGGGGAAGAATGGCCGGATGTCCGATGGTGGAGTCATCGCCCAGACTGAGTTTTACAGGCGTCTCCAGAATGGCAGCTTGGACTTGCCAGCTCCAGAGGACAATGTTGAAGGACTCCCATTTGTGTTCGTTGCTGATGAAGCGTTTGCGCTGGGGGACCACCTGATTCCACCATTCCCAATGAGGACCCTCACCCCGGAACAGAGGGTTTTTAATTACCGGCTGGCCAGAGCCCGAAGAGTGGTGGAGAACACATTTGGAATCCTGGCCAGCCGGTTCCGCCTATTTATGACACCCATCCATATGGCGGAGTATAAACTGAACCATATTATACTTGCGTGCTGTGTTCTCCATAACCTTTTAAGGAAACATTCGGCCAACTATGCTGGCTCAGTTGGGCCTGAGGCCGGAATGATACATCAAACCACACTGACGGCGCTTGAAAGCGGCCGTCCTGGCTTGCCCTCCCTGAGTGCCCGTGATGTACGGTTACGCTACCTGGAGTTCTTTGCGGGTAGGGGGGCTATCAATATGCCAGCAAATCTGTGAAGCCTTTTTATAATAAAACAAAAAAAGAAATTCTTTGTGGACATTTACTGCTTGTGTTTGTTTTAGCTGACCCTGACAGAAATGTGTTGAGTCCTGAAAATGTTGTGATTGTGTAACCTTATTATACAAAGCACTGTTGGCTGTTATTTACTAAAATGCAAAAACACATTTCACTACAAGTGCAGTTGCAACTGCACTGAACCTGCACTTGTAGTGCAAAGAGGATTTGCCCTTAGAAAATAACCCCCATTTTCTCACAAAACAACAATGACATCACCCCAAAAGTGTTGTAGTGTTGACACAATAATCCACACATTCTTGATTAACAATCTTTTTAATACCTGCACAATCACATGTGCATTTACTAAAGGTTTTTCAAACAAACCAACCTGTTTGTTGTATAAAAAATTTTGTGGTGGCATTATCAAAACTCAAAATGTCCATTTTAGATAAAACAGGCATGTGTAAAACCAACAAGAAAGACACAAATCTTGAACTTACAAACGTCACATTTTGTAGAATTTGAAGGCAATATCAGACATGAGTATTGAGGAACTGTGTTTGATATTGCGTTCAGATGGGGTGAAGCCACCCCATGAAAAGCCAAATTTGGAAGATGCACACCAATTTAACAGTCAACATGTGCTATCTGCCATCACGGGGGATCAAGGGACGTGTTTTGGGGGAGCAAGCCCTTCCTCACCGCTACTTTATTATTGAGGAATGGGTTGCACCCCCAAAACGCGTCCATTGATCTCCCGTGATGGCAGATAGCACATGATGGCACACTGTGTGCATCCTCCAAATTTTGCTTTGGTAAAAATCCCAAAAACATTTAGCACATTGTAGCACACAAAAGAAGAAAGTGATTTGGAGGGGCTTTAAACTCGCCCCAAAACATCAATGATGTTTTTATTTTTTGGAATAACATCATTGATGTTTTTCTTGATGATTTCCAATTGTAAATTACACCCCATGATCTCCCCGATCAGGATCTGGGCACTTTCGGATGTGAAAGGATCTGGATCCACAACCTCACGATCACCTAAAAAGAGAGGAACCCCAAAATAAATTAGGTCTAAAAAAAATGCCGCCATCCATCTCTTATCTGAGCCTGTGGTTGCAGACACTCACCTGTTGTGGTGACCTAGTTCCACCACGTCTTCCTCCTCCTGCTCAGATTGTGTTGTTGGGATTTCCCCTTCTTCCGGGGGGGGGGGGCTCTGGTCTCCTCGGATGAGGGGTGTCCTCCGAGTCTTTTATCCCCTATGTAAAACAAAAATGGTATAATTAGCACACAGATATTTGATGGCAGAACTAGAAATAGGAAACATTGCTTGGAAGTGGGGTACAATTGTCAATTTTAGCAGAGTTCCAAGATGTAGAATTTTCAGTGTCCTTTGTCAAGCTGCAATACTTTACCTGTTTGGTACAAGCTTCACAGATGGAGACCCCCCTATAGTATACACTGGAGCACCTGTGTGGCCCCCCTAATAAAAATGGTGTTCTGGGGTCCCACACTATAGTGCTCCAGTGTCCAGATGTGAAAGCAGCTGCTGAGTGTCCTCTCCTTACACACAATCTAGTTTGCATTTCATTCTAGTAACAAAGCCATCTACACAACCCAATTTTTTTAAGACAAGTATAGGGCGTCAAAATGGTGGCCAAATGCATATGGCCTAAACAATGGTATTTTAGAGTCCGAAAGCAAAATGTTTGATCCGAACGAATAATGTGCCCATGAACATGAAAGTTGCCATTTTAAACTGTACAACCGTTCCTAAAAGCACATGGAGCAGCACGAACGTAATAAACATAAAGAATAGGAACACAGGACAACTACTTACTTTTTTGCAGCACTCTCCGGATCTTTCTGTACTGCTCATGTTCTCGTAATCACGAAATTCCGGTGCAGACTCCTGACCACTTTCGCCATGATCTTGGCCTTTCTGACATTGGGGTTGGGGTAAGGCCCATACTTCCCGTCATAGTCGGCCTTCTTCAGGATGTCGACCATCTCCAACATCTCCCCAAAGGACATATTTGAGTCCTTAAATCTCCTTCTGGATCGGGACGTGTCCGGATCCGGCCTTCCCTCCTCCTCCTCCTCGTCGTTGCTACAATTAGCACGTACCTGCTGTGTATATGCCATGTGCTCTTCCCCCACTGCGCCAAACGAAAAGGGGCGGGGAATAGACTAGAAAGAACGTCAGGGGCGGGCGGAGTTACACGCATACGCAGTGTGTATAAAGCGTAAAACGCGTGCGTCTTACGTACGATCTGTGAGCGGAGGAAGGAGCATCAGAGGCGCCGATCGTGATAACGAAGGTAAGATCTAAACTTGGGCCTATACTGCTTCGAAATGGAAGCCTATATTGTAACAAGATTAGGGGAGTTTTGCCTGACATTAGGGTTTGTCTTGTGTTGTGTCTTGCAGAGAAAATGGATGGGTTCAACGACCACAATTTCCTGCCCCTGTTTATTGACAAGTACAGAGAGCTGCCCTGTCTGTGGCAGGTCAGACACCCCCACTATAATCACAAACAGAAGAGGCAGGCAGCGCTGGAGAAACTGCTGGAGTTGGTGAAGACGGTGGTCCCCACAGCAACCATCCCCTATTTAAAAGCCAAAATTGGTGGCCTGAGGAGCACATATCTGAGGGAGCGCAAGAAGGTCACAGATTCCCAGAGGTCCGGAGCTGCAGCAGATGACGTTTATGTCCCCAGGCTGTGGTACTAAGAGAGACTGCGATTTCTGTCAGACCAGGCTGAAGACAGGGAATCCCTCTCTACTCTTCCTTCCACGCTTCCTTCCACCCCAGCTGAGGCTTCCGATGTCCAACCTGGGCCTTCCAGCCAGGAAGAAGTGGAGGAGCCCAGCTGGAGTCAGGTATAGTATTGTTCTACTCATTTCTGGTCAATAAATAAATGATGTTTACTAGATGTTAGTATTGATCACTAATTGCTGCTTGAACGTGTTTTACATATCAATAGACAGTAGTGGGCACCCAAAATTGGGACAAGAATGAAAACTGCTGGGCTCAGAAGGATAGTCTGTTATATTTGGTAACATTCAATTTGCAGCAGTCAGGAGGTGAAAATTGTGTGTGATTGATGGAAAAAATACTAAAACTATGTCTCTTTTTCATACACAGGAAGACCTCAGCCAGGAGGAGGCTGTGGAATGTGGCAGTCAGGAGGAGGCGGTGATTAGTGACAGCCAGGAGGAGGCGGGGCTAAGTGGCAGCCAAGAGAAGCCTGGGACCAGTCGCAGCCTGACTGAGTCTCAGGTTCCTCCCCTCCGCCTTCCATATAAAAGAGCCAGGAAGACGACTCCCAGTCCTGTGCAGGATTCAGCATTCAGGCTGATCCAGGAGGCTTCTGCGTCCCTACGAGCCTTACCCACTCCTGAAGAGGCCTTTGCCTGCATGGCTGCCACAAAATTGCAGGGCATGCAGGAGGGTCAATGCAGGCTCTGTGAGGACCTTATGTACAAAGTCCTACTTAAGGGGGTGAGTGGGGAACTACCACCCAAGACCGACGTGGTTGAGTTGGACCATCCTCCTCCTCCTCCTCCTGCTGACACAACTCCACCACCATAGCCACCGCGTGGAAGGAAGCGTGGAAAGAAGACCTGAGAGTGATGACCCTGTGTTCAGTCTGGTCTGACAGAAGATGCAGTCTCTCGTATGACCACAGCTTGGGGACACAGATGTCATCTGCTGCTTTCCGGATCTCTGGGACTTCTGGACCAGACTGCCCTCCGTAAGATATGGACTCCTCAGGCCACCAATTTTGCTTAAAAATAGTTGATGTGTGCCCTGGGGGTCCAAGGCTTCGCCCACTTCTGCAGTTTCTCCAGCATTGCCTCCCTCTTTGTTTAGTTGTGACCCCTTAATAAAAAATTTTTGGGGAAATTATACTCTCCTGTGTATGTTTTCATCCAAAAATGACAGTTTGTTGGTGACGATTCAGGTACATTTCTAACATAAAATGTGAAATTAACAAGGGACAACAACACCAAACAATCTCCTACAGATTAAATAGAACAACATATCAATGGTGTTGTGGGAACTTGTCACAAAAAACACACAAACATTTTCGGGAGTACAAATCAAAATCCCCCCAAAAAAAAAAACCCTTCAAAAAAATACAAACACAAAAAAAGAATCTACAATAAAGCCAAAAAAATATAAAAAATAAACAAAAATTATGTTGTCAGATGGGAGAAATCAAAATATATTGAGAGAATCCAGATAAATAGTAACGAAATAAGTTTGTGAGAAGTGTGTGTGAATATGAGCAGCAAAACCACTTCATTCTTGTCACATTATAAAGAAGAAGAGAGTGCGCTGTATTAAACCATTTTGAACATTGCAGCGTGACGAAAGTGCTGTATCCATTGCGAACGCTAAGTTTACCAGAACGAGCTGTTCCCGTCTCGGAATTTCTTCTGAGCATGCGTGGCACTTTGTGCGTCGGAACAGGCCACACACGGTCGGAATTGACACAATCGGATTTTGTTGTCGGAAAATTTTATCTCCTGCTGTCCAACTTTGTGTGTCGGAAAATCAGATGGAAAATGTCCGATGGAGCCCACACACGGTCGGAATTTCCGACAACACGCTCCGATCGGACATTTTCCATCGGAAAATCCGACCGTGTGTACGGGGCATTACACTGTGTACAATCGCAGCAGGTGTTGGAGAGGGGGCGCGCGTGCACGCACCCTAAACCCGAAGGCAATCTGCTACGTACCAGGAAGTCACTTTGCCTGCATGGGCCGCCTGTCTGCAGTACATTGTGGAGTGGTTCTAAATCCCGAAGGTGTGTTGCCCTAACGTAGTCCCTGCATGAAGGTACAAAACCTTCAGTATGCAGCTCCATAGCTAGCGACTTGCTATGGGGCAATGGGGGAGGGAGCCCCCAGGAGCGTCAGCGGGGGGGAAGGAGAAGTGGAGGAACGGGGCTGCTCTGTGCAAACCCATTACATAGAACAGGGAAGTACAACATGTTTGTTATATTATATATATTTAGAATCACTTGAATGTATTTTTCCTTCATTTCACACTTCTGAGTTGGAGGAGGAAGAAGCGGAGATCCCCACCACTGAAGAAAGAGATCCCCACCACTGAATACGGAGATCACCACCACTGAAGACGGAGATCCCAACCACTGAAGACGGAGATCGCCACCACTGAAGACGGAGATCGCCACCACTGAAGACGGAGATCCCAACCACTGAAGACGGAGATCGCCACCACTGAAGACGGAGATCGCCACCACTGAAGACGGAGATCCCTACCACTGAAGACGGAGATCGCCACCACTGAAGACGGAGATCCCTACCACTGAAGACAGAGATCCCTACCACTGAAGACAGAGATCCCCACCACTGAAGACGGAGATCGCCACCACTGAAGACGGAGATCCCTACCACTGAAGACAGAGATCCCCACCACTGAAGACGGAGATCGCCACCACTGAAGACGGAGATTGCCACCACTGAAGACGGAGATCGCCACCACTGAAGACGGAGATCACCACCACTGAAGACGGAGATCGCCGCGACTGAAGACGGAGATCGCCACCACTGAAGACAGAGATCGCCACCACTGAAGACAGAGATCGCCACCACTGAAGACGGAGATCGCCACCACTGAAGACAGAGATCGCCACCACTGAAGACGGAGATCGCCACCACTGAAGACGGAGATCGCCACCACTGAAGACAGAGATCGCCACCACTGAAGACAGAGATCGCCACCACTGAAGACGGAGATCGCCACCACTGAAGACAGAGATCGCCACCACTGAAGACGGAGATCGCCACCACTGAAGACGGAGATCGCCACCACTGAAGACAGAGATCGCCACCACTGAAGACGGAGATCGCCACCACTGAAGACGGAGATCGCCACCACTGAAGACGGAGATCGCCACCGCTGAAGACGGAGATCGCCACCGCTGAAGACGGAGATCTCCTACCACTGAAGATGGAGATCCCCTACCACTGAAGACGGAGATCGCCACCACTGAAGACAGAGATCGCCACCACTGAAGATGGAGATCGCCACCACTGAAGACGGAGATCGCCACCATTGAAGACGGAGATCGCCACCGCTGAAGACGGAGATCGCCACCGCTGAAGACGGAGATCTCCTACCACTGAAGATGGAGATCCCCTACCACTGAAGACGGAGATCGCCACCACTGAAGACGGAGATCGCCACCGCTGAAGACGGAGATCGCCACCGCTGAAGACGGAGATCGCCACCGCTGAAGACGGAGATCGCCACCGCTGAAGACGGAGATCGCCACCGCTGAAGACGGAGATCGCCACCGCTGAAGACGGAGATCTCCTACCACTGAAGATGGAGATCCCCACCGCTAAAGACTGAGATCGCCACCACTGAAGACGGAGATCGCCACCACTGAAGACAGAGATCGCCACCACTGAAGATGGAGATCGCCACCACTGAAGATGGAGATCGCCACCATTGAAGACGGAGATCGCCACCGCTGAAGACGGAGATCGCCACCGCTGAAGACGGAGATCGCCACCGCTGAAGACGGAGATCCCCACCGCTAAATCCGGACGCACAGAGCAGCAGGTAAGAGACACAGAAAGTGAACAATCATTTGGGGCTTTTTTTTCAGTCCGGAGTGGGCCGAAAATAAAAAAGTATACACACTATATTCCCAAAAGTATTGGGACACCTGCATTTACACACACAAACTTTAATGGCATCCCAGTCTATGTCCGTAGGGTTCAATATTGGGTTGGCTCCGCCCTTTGCAGCTATAACAGCTTTAACTCTTCTGGGAATGCCATCTACAAGGTTTAGGAGCGTGTCTATGGGAATGTTTTGACTGTTTGAGCCTTCCCACACCACTCCTAAAGGGCTGAAATCAATGGGCAGCGCCGCTTTGCGGGTGCTGTTAACCCTTTTTTTTAGCCGCTAGCGGCTTAAAATCGCCCTGCTAGCAGCCAAAAAGCACTGCTAAAACAACAGTAAAATTAGCGGCGCTTTACCGCCGACGCCCCCCCTGCCCCAGCGTGGAAGTGCCCTTAGTGATACTTCTGACACTTTTTTAGGGACCAGTGACACTAATACAGTGATGAGTGATAATACTATGCACTGTCACTGTACTAATGACACTGGCAGGGAAGGGGTTAAATGTGTGACTATAGAGTGCTTACTAACTGTGGGGGGGGTGCTTTAACTGTGGGAAGACAGGGATCCGTGTTCCTACTTTGCAGAAACACAGGATCTCTACCTCCCCAACTAACGGAACAGCGATCTGCCTTGTTTACATAGGCAGAGCCGCCGTTCTCGGGAGCGATCGGTGGGTCCCAGTGGACCCCAGACCTGGAAGTGCAAAATCACGTACCTTTATGTGATTTTGCACAGGGAAGCCGCCTTGCCGCCGTATATCTACGGTATACGATCAGCAAACAGTTAAAGTGGTATCGAGCCTAGGTTCACATTGGTACTATTTGGCATGCGATTTGACATGTCAAATCGCATGCCAAATTGGCAATGGCTTTGTCCGAATTGGTGCGGCGCCGCTCCAGTTCCCAAAAGTAGTTCCTGTACTTTTGGTGACTTCGGGGGTGCGATCTGTATAGACATCTGGGCAGCAACCCGCAAGACGCCGCTGAAGTCGGACTGCATTGCCGGGTTGAAATCGTGGGACTTCTAATTTCTAACCCGCAGCATTGTGAACCCGGGCTAAAGTAAAACCTATAGACAAAACTTTTTTTTTTTATTTTGGATAGAGCAAGGAAGGGTTATAACCCCTGTCAGATTTTTTTTTCCCGCCTGTTTACCATTGCGGTGATTTCCCTTCACTTCCTGTCCCATAGCCAAACAGGAAGTGAGAGGAAATCCCTACAAATGAAGGGAATTCCTTGGGGTCCCCCCCCGGGTCACCAGAACTAGTGTCCCCCATTGGAAGATTTCCCTTCTATTACTTTTCTAGGGGGCGACCCAAAATTTGGGGTTCTCTCTTACTTTCAATGATAATGGGTAAAACGGGACAAATAGAGAGGATGAATCTCCTTAACGGGGACACAGACATCAATAAAAACTGACAGGGGGTCTAATCCACTCCACTGTATATAAAAGTTACACTGTAAAGCGGGATTCCGGCCGTAAAAAAAAAAATTTAAAGTCAGCAGCTACAAACACTGTAGCTGCTGACTTTAAATAAGTACTTACCTGTCCTGGGTGCCTGCGATGTCGGCCGACCCGTCCCTCAGGTCTCGGGTCCCGGCCCCGCCATCCTAAGTAAGGGAAACAGGCAGTGGAGCCAGTTACCTACTGCGCACGCGCAAGCGGCGTGGCGATCTGTGAATGGCCCCGTGGTTTTCTGGGAACACACACAGTTCCCAGAAGGCAACGGGGCCGCTCACCGAGGAGCAGAACACGCCGCGGAATAGGAAGAGGCAGATTAGGAAGACTGCCTAGCAACAAGGGTTTAGGTAAGTTTAAACATTTTTTTTTTCAAATGTTTTTTTTTTTATTTTTTTTTTAGGATTTTCATGCAATTTTTTTTTTTTTTTTTAGGGTGGCCCTCCACTTTAAACCCAAAAGCAAACCTTTATTATATTGAAGCTTACCAATTCTTAGATGTGATGGCTGCATTAGTTTTATTTTTTTTTTTTAGGCTCCGTTCACACTTGTATGACTACAAAGTCGTGCGACACTTGCCCTGTCCAATCACAGCTGATCGCAATGTAAACAGAGTTAGCGGTTATCGGCTCTCCTTTCCTCGCGCTCCGTCACAGGAGAGGAGAGCCGGGAATCGTCAATCCTGAGATAATCAGAGTACAGATCATCAGAGCTTCAAGCAGAAATCCGCTGAGGGTGTGAACGGGGCCGTCGCAGTGATGTCACAAGAGGTACCATAAAAGTTCCTAAGAACGCGGGTTATCGATCAGCGCCGGTGACATCACGCGGAGGTTCGCTCCCGGCACGCCGCGGTCATGTGAATAGACATGCGCAGAATGAAAAAATTGGCTTCATTTCATTTCAATTCGTTATTTGCATAAATCGGTTTAACTCGTTTTCGGAATTTGATTTTGCTTATTTGAATTAGAATCAATTCAAGATTTTCGAATTCTGAAAGTTGAATTCGGAAAAAATCCAAATCGATTTTAATTCCATTCCAAATCAAATTTATTTTATTGTAAATTCAAATTTTTGGAAGATGGTTATATTCTTTCTATTCCATTCTTTTGTATTTTTTCTATTCTATTCTATTTTATTTTTTTCTATTCTATTCAAATTGTTATATTCTTTCTATTCTTTTATCATTTTTTTTCTATTCTATTCGAATTCAAATCTATTGTAGTCGAAATTCGAATTTTGGAAAATGGTTATATTCTTTCTATTCTATTGTTTTATTCTATTCTATTCTTTTCTATTCTAGTCAATTCTATTCTTTTATGTTCTATTCTATTCTAATCTTTTTTTTCTGTTCTATTCGGATTCAAATTTGTTTTATTCAGACTTTGGGAAATTATTATCTTCTTTCTATTCTATTGTTTTTTAATTCTTTTCTATTCTTTTATTTTCTACTATATTCTATTCTCTCCTATTCTATTCCTTACTATTCAAATTTAGAATTTATAGTATTAAAAAAATATCGAATTTCTGAAGATGGTTATATTCTTCCATTCTATTCTATTGTTTTTTTCTATTCTATTCTTTTCTTTTTTTATTCTAGTCAACTCTATTCTTTTATGTTCTATTCTAATTTATTCTTTTCTATTCTATTCAAATTCAAATTTGTTTTATTCGAATTTTGGGAGATGGCTATATTCTATTCTATTCTTTTCTATTCTATTCTTTTCTATTCTATTCAAATTTATTCTATTTGAAATTTGAATTTCAGAAGATGGTTCTATTCTATTCTATTTTGTATTCTATTTCTATTCTGTTGCTTTTTTCTGTTCTATTTTATTCTATTCTTTTATTTTCTATTCCATTTTGTTCTGTTTTACTCTATTATATTCTATTCATTTCTTTTATTTTCTATTCTAGTCTTTTCTGTTCTAGCCCTTTTTTTACTCAATTTTTTTCTATTCTTTTATTTTCTATTCTAGTCTTTTCTATTCTATTATATACTTTTCTATTCTATTCCTTTATTTTCTATTCTATTCTTTTCTATTTTATTCTATTCTATTCTATTCTTTTCTATTCTATTCCTTTATTTTCTATTGTGTTTTATTCTCTTCGGAAATTCCAATTCAATTTAAAAACTATTTCAAATTCAAAATTTGGTTTTGTTGTTTCAGATTTTTTTAAATTCATTACTATTTTAATTTGGAAATTCGGATATTTTTAATTCTATTCTATTCCTTTATTTTCTGTTCCATTTTATTCTGTTCTTTTATCTTCTATTCCATTTTGTTCCGTTTTACTATATTCTTTTATTTTCTATTTTATTTTGTTCCATTTTACTCCTTTCTTTATGTTCTATTCTATCCCTTTATTTAATTAAATTTTTTTCTATTCTTTTATCTTCTATTCTGTTATGTTTTACTCTATTATATTCTATTCCTATATTTTCTATTCTAGCCTTTTCTGTTCTATTCTTTTCTATTCTATTCCTTTTATTTTCTATTTTAGTCTATTCTATTCTTTTTTTATTCCTTTATTTTCTATTTTATTTTATTCTCTTCGGAAATTCGAATTCGATTTGAAAACTATTTCAAATTCAAAATTTTGTTTTGTTATTTCAGATTCTTTTAAGGTCGTTACTATTGTAATAAAAAATTTGTCCGAATTTCACGTTGGGACGAAATGACCCGCACATGTCTACATGTAAGCCTTCCCATTGATTCTGCAGACGTTCGTTGTAGGCGCCCTTTAAGAGTTGAAGCTGTGAGCGCGCTCGGTGCGTCGGGTCCGGATAGTGTGCCGTGGATTCCCTCCGGCCACGTTATAAGCAGGAGATTGCTTTTATGTCACGCTGTCTGCTGAAATTTCATCATTGCTTCGGATGGAGCGAACCGTCCTTCCCCCTCAGATGTTCATATTCATTGATGTGACGGAGTGTTTGATGTCACCTCGTCCTTGAAGGAACGCAATGCCACCGAGGATGGATGGAGAGGCAGCAAATAGAGGAAAAGGGAGAGAAGAACGAGGACATCGCACAACGGGGTCAGATTGTGTCATGTAGAGGCAGGGCTATTTTTCTCAGAGAATAGGTGCAGGTACTCCCCCCTTCCAAGTCACCCCTTGTCTCCATCTCCGACACACCTCTGAGCACGATCCTGTCCAGCCAGCAACAATAGAACCCCCCAACAACAATACACCCCCCAGCAACAATACATCTCCCCACAGCATCAATACATCCCCCCAGCAACAATAGAACCCCCCAACAACAATACATCCCCCCAACAACAATACATCCCCCCAGCATCAATACATCCCCCCAGCAACAATAGAACCCCCCAACAACAATACATCCCCCCAACAACAATACATCCCCCCCAGCAACAATACATACCCCCCAGCAACAATAGACCCCCCCAGCAACAATAGACCCCCCCACAGCAACAATAGACCCCCCACAGCAACAATAGATCCCCCAGTAACAATAGATCCCCCAGCAACAATAGATCCCCCCAGCAACAATACATCCCCCCAGCAACAATACATCCCCCCAGCAACAATAGATCCCCCATAGCAACAATAGATCCCCCACAGAAACAATAGAACCCCCCAGCAACAATACATCCCCCCCAGCAACAATACATCCCCCCCAGCAACAATAGACCCCCCCCCCACAGTAACAATACATCCCCCTGCAACAAAAGATCCCCCCCAAGCAACAATACACCCCCCCAGCAAAAAAAGATTCCCCCCAAGCAACAATACACCCCTCCAGCAATAATACATCCCCCCAGCAACAATACATCCCCCAGCAACAATACATCCCCCCAGCAACGATAGAACCCCCCAGCAACAATAGAACCCCCCAGCAACAATAGATCCCCCAGCAACAATAGATCCCCCACAGCAACAATAGATCCCCCACAGCAACAATACATCCCCCACAGCAACAATAGATACCCCCCACAGCAACAATAGATACCCCCCCCACAACAACAATAGATACCCCCCCACAGCAACAATACATCCCCCCAGCAACAATACATCCCCCCAGCAACAATAGATTCCCCCAACAACAATAGATTCCCCCAACAACAATAAATCCCCCCTAGCAACAATAGACCCCCAATATAACAATACAGTACATCTCCCAGCATCAACAGACCCTTCCCTCGACAGTAGATCCCTCCCAGCAACAACTGACCCCCTAGCAACATAGGATCGCCACCAGCAACAATGAATCTCCCGTACCAAAAAACAGAAACAAACAACAATTGATCCCCCCCCAACAACAACAGACCCCCCTCCCCCCCAATATAACAATACAGTAGATCCCTCCCTAGCAACATAGGACCCCCACCAGCAGCAATAGAGCTCGCGTAGCAAAAAACAAACAAACAACAATTGATTCCCACAGCAACAATAGACCCCCCAATATAACAATACAGTAGATCCCTCCCAGCAACAATTGACCCCCTAACAGCATAAGATCCCCACCAGCAACATTAGGACCCCCCCCCACCAGTAACAATAGATCCCCCCAACAACAACAGATCTCCCCAGCAAACATAGGCGTGCGCACAGGGTGTGCCAGGTGTGCCTGGGCACACCCTAATCACCCTGTGCTGCACAGAGAAAGGGACTAGAGACCAGTGATATTTCACCAAAGCCCCCCCACCCCCAATGAGGCTCCTAAAAATCTATTAAAATTAAATAAATAAATACATTGTAAAAAAGTAAAATAAAATTTAAATAGACTCCGATCTCTACTGACACTGTCCATTGCCCTCCTGCTAAATATATATACCCACGTGTGAGTGTCAGAGGTGGGTGCAAATCCTAATGCAATAGGCTGCCCACATCTATGCCAACAACAATAAACCCTACCAGTAACAATACAGTAGACATTCAGTGTGAACGGGGGCTTGGGAGGGGGGGTAGCCATCAGCTGTGCCAGTTAACCTATCATTATGTTCTTTGGAGTGCAGGAGAAACCCGGAGTACCCAGAGGAAAGCCACATAAGCAAGGACATGCAAACTCCATGCAGATCAGGATTCAAACTTAGGACCAGCAGAAGTGCTCATCCCTAATGCACTGTGCTGCCCTTCTATGTGGGTATTCTTTCCAATGCTTTTATGGGTCATGCACAGGTTCTGTTATTGCTCAGAACCTTAGTTGGTCCCTCCTTACCCTCACTCACACATCCACCATTTCTGTGTTGATAACCCCCCATAGCCATCTGTGTGGCAGACCAGCAGACCAACAAGGTGGCCTATAATTCCGGCATTTCCTGTCATGTGTGCCTCCTCTAGATATGTTTGTTTATTTGTCATACATTATTATATTATATATTATTATAATATATATATATATATATATATATATATATATATATATATATATATATATATATATATATATATATATATATATATATATATATTATAACATATACAGTGGAACCTCGGATTACGAGCATAATCCATTCCAGGAGTATGCTCGTAATCCAAAGTACTCGCATATCGAAAAAAAGAGTTTCCCCATTGAAGTCAATGGAAACGAAAATAATTTGTTCCGCATTGACTTCAATGGCATGCAATACCGCATGCGGCCAGAAGTGGGGGGCGCCGGAGAGCCTTGGAAACGGCCAGAAAGGCCCAAGGACACCTCGGCTGACCTTGGCAAACCTGGGAAAGACTTCCTACACGAGATTTGCCGAGGTCAGCCGAGCTGTCCTCGGGCCTTTCCATGCATTTCCAAACGGCGCCGATCGGCTGCGATCAGCCCCTCTTGGCTCCGGCGCCCCCCCCCCACCTCGGGCCAAATGCGGTATTGCACACGCTTTGGCAGGAATCATGCTCGTTTTGCGAGACAATATATATATATATATATATATAATATTATTTGTCATATAAAGAGAGCTGACAAGACAATGGCACCCGGACCTTCTTCTATGTGCAATGGCATCTTCTGTATATGTGTGTGGCTGCCTTACAGATTCCAGTTCACTGATGTAGTTCTGACAAAATGTCATAACCGGCAGAATATCGAACCACGTCACTTTCTGTGACGTGTAATCAGCTGTTTTAGAAAACCACACGCACCGCGTCTTCTGCGCACGCGCAGCACACCACAAAACTTCAGGACACAAAGTACGTGATACGTGTGACGGACTGCGGACAATCTGTTGGGTATTTCCGCCAAGAAGCTGCTTCCCAGGTCCTGGAACACGAGACCAATGGATCTGGCTAATAGTAACCCCCAAGAACCAGTCAACACCAGTTTTGGGAGTACACCAGAAATAGAACTGTTTATTGGAACAAGTATACAGCCTTATATACACTTGAGAAAGACGTCCCCCCCCTCCTGATCATATTACCCTAACAATACAACCGTAACCAGAAACATAAATTAACCTCTTGGCATCCGCGCTATAGCGAATGACGGCCACAGCGCCGACCTGATCTTCCGGAAGGCCTCCCCTGTGCACGCGCCCCCGGCGCGCTGTGATTATCGAGTTACTGAGACTCGGGTGATCACAGATCCGAGTAAGGGGCCGGTCCCAGCCCCTTACCATGTGATCAGCTGTCAGCCAATGACAGCTGATCACATGACAAAAACAAAAGCTCGGTAATCGTTTACCGATCACCAGCTTATCTGCAAGGGACACCGGTCTCGAAGAGAAAGAGGCAATTATGCCTCATCTGTGCCCACCAGTACCCCCTGCCAGTGCCTGCCAGTGCCACCTATCAATGCCCATGAGCGCCACCTATCAATGCCCACAAGTGCCACCTATCAATGCCCACCAGTGGTGCCAATCAGTGCCACCTATCAGTGTAACCGATCAGTGCCCATTATTGCCACCCATCAGTACCCATCACTGCCACGTATCGGTGCCCATCAGTGCCGCCTCATCAGCGTACATCAATCAAGGAGAGAAATTACCTGTTTGCAAAATTTTATAACAAAATATTTAAAAAAAAGAAAAAAATTTTAAATTCGTTCTTTTAAAAAATTTTTAACAAAAAATAAAAACCACAGAGGTGATCAAATACCACCAAAAGAAAGCTCTATTTGTGGGGAAAAAAATATAAAATAAAAATAAAAATTTCATTTGGGTACAGTGTTGTATGACCGCGCAATTGTCATTCAAAGTGCGACAGCACTGAAAGCTGAAAATTGGTCTGGATAGGAGGGGGGTTTAAGTGCCCAGTAAGCAAGTGGTTAAAGTGGTTGTATACCCATTCCGATTACTTTTATTTAAATTGACAATTGCAGGTTTCCAAACTAGTTGCGCTATATGAATGTCCACTTGCCTGCTTGCCCTGCGTGTATTCTGTATATTTCTCGCCAATGACGTCACGTGCGCATGCGCCGTATGTCCTATTTTTCCGGCAAGCAGAGACCCTGCCGGAAAAATGCAGGGTCTAGGCCAGGGCTGTGTCATTTCCCAGTGTCGACGTCAGCCCCGACATCCCGCGATACTTGCTTATAGTTTTACCATATTGTAAAGAGGCTTGGATAACGCTGTTACTGAGCATGCGCGGGATTATGGAGAGGAAAGGCTACTGCGGGCGGAAGTCCATTAGAAACCAGACGCTGAAGATCTAAGAATGTAACCCCTTAGATCTCAGGGCCCAGGGTTCATCTCTAGGGACCCTAATGTAAGGGGGGCTCTCCGGGGACCCTGATGTAAGGGGGAGGCTCTCTTAGGACCCTAATGTAAGTGGGGGCTCTCTGGGGATCCTAAAGTAAGGGGGGTCTCTCTGGGGACCCTGATGTAAGGGGGGCTCTCTGGGGACCCTGATGTAAGGGGGGCTCTCTGGGGACCCTAATGTAAGGGGGGCTCTTTGGGGACCCTGATGTAAGGAGGAGGCTCTCTGGGGACCCTGATGTTAGGAAGGGGCTCTCTGGGGACCCTAATGTAAGGGGGGCTCTCTGGGGACCCTGATGTAATGAGGGGGGCTCTCTGGGGACCCTGATGTAAGGGGGGCTCTCTGGGGACCCTGATGTAAGGGGGGCTCTCTGGGGACCCTGATGTAATGAGGGGGGCTCTCTGGGGACCCTAATGTAAGGGGGGCTCTCTGGGGACCCTGATGTAAGGGGGAGGCTCTCTTAGGACCCTAATGTAAGTGGGGGCTCTCTGGGGATCCTAAAGTAAGGGGGGTCTCTCTGGGGACCCTGATGTAAGGGGGGCTCTCTGGGGACCCTGATGTAAGGGGGGCTCTCTGGGGACCCTAATGTAAGGGGGGCTCTTTGGGGACCCTGATGTAAGGAGGAGGCTCTCTGGGGACCCTGATGTTAGGAAGGGGCTCTCTGGGGACCCTAATGTAAGGGGGGCTCTCTGGGGACCCTGATGTAATGAGGGGGGCTCTCTGGGGACCCTGATGTAATGAGGGGGGCTCTCTGGGGACCCTGATGTAATGAGGGGGGCTCTCTGGGGACCCTGATGTAATGAGGGGGGCTCTCTGGGGACCCTGATGTAAGGGGGGCCCTCTGGGGACCCTGATGTAAGGGGGGCTCTCTGGGGACCCTGATGTAATGAGCGGGGCTCTCTGGGGACCCTGATGTAAGGGGGGCCCTCTGGGGACCCTGATGTAAGGGGGGCTCTCTGGGGACCCTGATGTAAGGGAGGCCCTCTGGGGACCCTGATGTAAGGGGGGCTCTCTGGGGATCCTGATGTAATGAGGGGGGCTCTCTGGGGACCCTGATGTAAGGAGGAGGCTCTCTGGGGACCCTGATCTAAGGGGGGCTCTCTGGGGACCCTGATGTAATGAGGGGGGCTCTGGGGACCCTAATCTAAGGGGAGGCTTTCTGGGGACCCTGATCTAAGGGGAGGCTCTTTGGGGACCCTGATGTAAGGGGGGCCCTCTGGGGACCCTGATGTAAGGGGGGCCCTCTGGGGACCCTGATGTAAGGGGGGCCCTCTGGGGACCCTGATGTAAGGGGGGCCCTCTGGGGACCCTGATGTAATGAGGGGGGCTCTCTGGGGACCCTGATGTAAGGGAGGCCCTCTGGGGACCCTGATGTAAGGGGGGCTCTCTGGGGACCCTGATGTAAGGAGAAGGCTCTCTGGGGACCCTGATCTAAGGGGGGCTCTCTGGGGACCCTGATGTAATGAGGGGGGCTCTGGGGACCCTGATCTAAGGGGAGGCTCTCTGGGGACCCTGATCTAAGGGGAGGCTATATGTGAGTAGCGTCCGCATATGAAAATGGTGTTCAAACCACACATGTGAGGTATCGCCACGATCGGTAGAGCGAGAGCAATAATTCTAGCCCTAGACCTCCTCTGTAACTCAAAACATGCAACCTGTAGAATTTTTTAAACGTCGCCTATGGAGATTTTTAAGGGTAAAAGTTTGTCGCCACGAGCGGGCGCATTTTTGAAGTGTGACATGTTGGGTATCGATTTACTCGGCGTAACATTATCTTTCACAGTATAAAAAAAAAAAATTGGGCTAACTTTAATGTCTTATTTTTTTAATTCATATAAGTGTATTTTTTCCAAAAAAAAGTGTGCTTGTAAGAGCGCTGCGCAAATACGGTGTGACAGAAAGTATTGCAACGACCGCCATTTTATTCTCTAGGGTGTTAGAAAAAAAAATGTATAATGTTTGGGGGTTCCAAGTAATTTTCTAGCAAAAAAAAAATGTTTTTAACTTGTATACAACAAATTTCAAAAAGAGGCTCGGTCCTTAAGTGGTTAAACTGGCCGCTCTGTATGTAGCTTCTGACAGGCTGTATAAGGAGCCCGGTATCTCGGGAACCATAGGTCGTAGGAGCCCCAAATTTTGACCAGTGATGGGGTAGGACTTCAGCTTGGGGTCTTCAATCTGAGGTCTTTGTGACCCCAGGTCGCTGAGCTACGACCCTCGAAGCTCGATCGTGTTTTTTTTTTATGTTAATGGCTCCATCTCACCTGCCACCCCTCACAGCACTGATACATGTGAAAGAGACCTTAAAATGCACTTAGTATTTAATGGAATAAGAAAAAAAATCATGGTTAAAAACTCTTCCAAACCAGAGACAGTGGTTGGAAATTACAGACAGCTGGAAGTGTAAGAGATTCGATGAGAAGCTTATCACCCGCGCCAGCTGCGGCACATTTCATATGAATATTCATACAGTAAAGTGCCAATCAGTCATGTATTTTATTAATTTAATGAGCATTTTCCATTTTATCTCCACCATACAAAGCAGTAGAATATGGGGAAGCTGTGCAACGTATAGGATCATTAATCTAAAAATGTGTTTGTGTATATTTCATATTTCATTGATATACTGTAGGTTGGTTCAGCTTCACAAACGTATGAAGCAAAAACCGACGTTTATAACCTGAGATGGTGAAACCAATTAGACCGGGCGTGTTCACACCATTGGCTGTGCGTCAGGGTGCAGTGACCCCCCCCCCCACACACACTCACTCCGCTCTATAAGGGTTATATTGTATCTAGGACAGGGATCTCCAAACTTTTCAGTCTGAGGGCCACATAATATATATTACATCAGGGTCCCCATCAGAGTCCACATTAGAGCCCCACTTGCATCAGGGTCCCCATCAGAGCCCCCCTTGCATCAGGGTCCCCATCAGAGCCCCCCCTGCATCAGGGTCTCCATCAGAGCCCCACTTGCATCAGAGTCCCCCTTACATCAGGGTCCCCATCAGAGCCCCCTTGCATCAGGGTCCCCTTCAGAGCCCCCTTTGTATCAGGGTCCCCATCAGAGCCCCCTTACATCAGGGTCCCATCAGAGCCCCCCTTGCATCAGGGTCCCCATCAGAGCCCCCCTTGCATCAGGGTCCCCATCAGAGCCCCCCTTGCATCAGGGTCCCCATCAGAGCCCCCCTTACATCAGGGTCCCCATCAGAGCCCCCTTACATCAGGGTCCCCATCAGAGCCCCCCTTACTTTAGGGTTCCCATCAAAGATCCCCTTGCATCAGTGTCCCCATCAGGACGAGGGGGAGTGTGGGGAACAGGACAAGGGGGGTGGAAGTGCAGGGTATAGGACGAAGGGGAGGGGGAGCAAGGGGAACAGGACAAGGGGGGAGAGTGTTCTGAACAGGACAAAGGGGGGAGTGCAGTGACTAGGACAAGGGGGGTGGTGCGGGGAACAGGACAAGGGGGGGAGTGTGGGGAACAGGACGGAGGGGGGGGGGGGGGATTGTGGGGAACAGGACATTGATCTGGTCAGTTAAGTAGCAGAGGGGTTTGTTGATCAGTTTCAGCTGCTTTACTGTTAATGAAATTAACAACAGGTGCACTAGATGGGCAACAACGACGACCTCCAAAACAGGAATGGTTTTACAGGTGGGGACCACTGACATTTTTTTTCCCTACTCATCTCTACTGACTGTTTTTCACTAGTTTTGCATTTGGCTAGGGTCAGTGTCTATACTGAAAGCATGAGGCCATACCTTTACCCTATAGAGAGGTTGCACAGGCAGTCCAACTCCTCCAGGATGGCACATCAATACATTCCATTGCCAGAAGGTTTGCTGTGTCTCCCAGCACAGTATTAAGAGCATAGAGGAGATTCCAGGATACAGGCAGTTACACTAGGAGAGCTGGACAGGGCCATAGAAGGTCCTTAACCCATCAGCAGGACCGGTATCTGCTCCTTTGTGCAAGGAGGAACAGGATGAGCACCGCCAGAGCCCTACAAAATGACCTCCAGCAGGCCACTGGTGTGAATGTCTCTGACCAAACCAGAAACAGACTTCATGAAGGAGACCTGAGGTCCCGACGTCCTCTAGTGGGCCCTGTGCTCACTGCCCGACACTGTGGAGCTCGATTGGCATTTTCCATTGAACACTAGAATTGGCAGGTCCGCCACTGGTGCCCTGTGCTTTTCGCAGATGAGAGCAGGTTCACTCTGAGCACACGTGACAGACGTTAAAGGGTCTGGAGAAGCCGTGGAGAATGTTATGCTGCCTGTAACATCGTTCAGTATGACCAGTTTGGTGGTGGGTCGGTGATGATCTGGGGAGGCATATCCATATAGGCACCCACAGATCTCTACAGGCTAGACAATGGCACCCTGACTGCCATTAGGTATCCGATGAAATCCTTGGACCCATCGTCAGACCCTACGTTGGTGCAGTGGGTCCTGGGTTCCTCCTGGTGCGCGACAATGCTGGGCCTCATGTGGCGAGAGTATGCAGCCAGTTTCTGGAGGGTGAAGGAATGGATACCATTGAATGGCTCCACACTCACCTGACGTAAATCCAATAGAACACCTCTGGGACATTATGTGTCGGTCTATCTGATGCCGCCTGGTTGCACCTCAGTCTGTTCAGTGCAATAAAGAAGAATTTAGGGGACTTTAAATGAGGTGAGCACAAAAAGGACAATAAGAGTATAAAACGTAAACATGGTTTATACATTTATTAACTACTTAAAGCCTCTTTTTGAGATCTGTTGTTAAGTTAAAATCCGTTTTTTTTTTTTTCTGGAAAATTACCCTAGAGAATAAAATGTGCAATACTTTATGTCACATCGTATTTGCGCAGTGATCTTCCAACAAAATTTTTGGGGGGGAAAATACACTTTTTTTGATTAAGAAATAAGAAAACAGTAAAGTTAGCCAAATTTTGTATATGTTGTGAAAGATAATGTTACGTTGAGTAAATTGATATCCAACATGTTATGCTTCAAAATTGCCCCGGCTCGTGTAATGGCGACAAACTTTGACCCCTAAAAATCTTCATAGGTGACGTTTAAAAAATTCTACAGATTACCAGTTTTGAGTTACAGAGCAAGTCTAGGGCTAGAATTATTATATTAAAAAAGTGATTCCGCGCTACAGTGTGGCAAACCTAATAGAAATACTCAATATATAATAAAATCAATAAAAACGTCAAATGCTTGCTAAATAATACATTAGTGTACAAAGTGTAAAAAATAAAAAACATTCACATATTCCAACAATGTCCGGGCAGATGATTGTTCAGTCTCTTGACCAAATTAGCAATATGATCAAAGATAAATAAATAAATAAATATTTTAATATTTATTTATCTTTGATCATATTGCTAATTTGGTCAAGAGACTGAACAATCATCTGCCCGGACATTGTTGGAATATGTGAATGTTTTTTATTTTTTACACTTTGTACACTAATGTATTATTTAGCAAGCATTTGACGTTTTTATTGATTTTATTATATATTGAGTATTTCTATTAGGTTTGCCACACTGTAGCGCGGAATCACTTTTTTAATATTATAGTGAGTGGATTGTGATACACTTAGGTTCTGCTGCAGGCAGTTACTATTTATTTATGGTCACACCTTCATGCACTAATTAGCACTTTGAGATTCAATCACATTAATTTTAGTTTTCGCTTAATTTGTTCATTCGCTTATTATCATAGTAGCGCGAGGGCTCCACATTTTCACTAGTGTTAGAATTATTGCTCTCACTCTAATGCCCCGTACACACGGTGGGATTTTCCGATGGAAAATGTGTGATAGGACCTTGTTGTCGGAAATTCCGACCGTGTGTGGGCTCCATCACACATTTTCCATCGGAATTTCCGATACACAAAGTTTGAGAGCTTGCTATAAAGTTTTCGACAACAAAATCCATTGTCGGAAATTCCGATCGTGTGTATACAAATCCGACGGACAAAGTGCCACGCATGCTCAGAATAAATAAAGAGATGAAAGCTATTGGCTACTGCCCTGTTTATAGTCCCGACGTACGTGTTTTACGTCACCGCGTTTAGAACTATTGGATTTTCCGACAACTTTGTGTGTATGCAAGACAAGTTTGAGCCAACATCCGTCTGAAAAAATCCATGGATTTTGTTGTCGGAATGTCCGATCAATGTCCGACCGTGTGTACGGGGCATAACAATCGTGGCGATACCTCACATGTGTGGTTTGAACACCGTTTTCATATGCGGGCGCGACTTACGTATGCGTTCGCTTCTGCGCGCAAGCTTGGCGGGATGGGGTGCTTTAAAAAAAAAAAAAATTTAGATAAATAAAAGTAAAATAACTTTACACTGTCCATTTAAAAACTTTTTTTTTTTTGGTCACTTTTTTCCTATTACAAGGAATGTAAACATCCCTTGTAATAGGGAAAGCATGACAGGACCTCTTTAATGTGGGGTCATAAAGACCTCAGATCTCACATTTACACTTAAATGCAATAAAATAAAAATATCTTTTTTTTTCAACAAAAAAAAAATTTCCCCTTTAAGACCATTGGGCGGAAGTGATGTTTGACGTTGTTTCCGTCATCTAATGGTATGGAGCCGAGTGGGGGTCATCTTCCCCTCACTCGACTCCATGTTACTGAGGGGAGAGGACCCGATCGTCTCTGTCGCTACCGACGGCTCCAGTAAGTGGCCGAGACCTCCTGGGAGCCACGAGAAAGAGGTCTCTGTGGTGAATCCGCCGCAGAGACCACTTTTATCTGAACGCGAACCGTCCGCTGTTTAAAACGATACTGGGGTTATGGCAGCTATCTGCTGCCATAACAACGGTATTCCATGTTAAACAGCCACCGTATAATGATGGCGGATGGTCCGCAAGTAGTTAAAATTGTATAACATTCATCGTATATGAGATGAATGAACAGAGGTGCCAAACCACTTGGCAGTGATAAAACACAACATTACCAAGCGGCCACATACATATATGTTTAGAATTGTTAATGTACAGTAATACACAGGCATCGTATAACTCGGCGTGTTTCGTGAGTTGCTGCTCGCTTCTTCAGGAGTAGATGTAAATGCAGTGTATCTACAGAATAAAAATGTCAATGAGAAATTTATAACATAAAAATAAATACCATACAGCAAATATGGAGGACCTTACACAAAGAGATCCCATACTCACATATGGACTGAGCCACCGTCTCAAAAGCTATTATACCAACAGGTGGTGGCAGGGTGTGTCTATCCTGGGATCTGAAAGGAAGGAACCAGCAAAGACCCACCGGGGGACAGATTGAGGGCAAGCATAACATGGGAGCCAAAGAGTGTGACCTTTGATGTCCCTCAATGTCCAACATGGTTTGCAGCTGCAACAAAAGTGTATATCTAAGTAGTCAAATATGTACTAGGAAGGCCAAACATATGTGTAGTATATACAGTAGTGAGTGTACAGCTTGTATAACAGTGTAAATTTGCTGTCCCCTCAAAATAACTCAACACACAGCCATTAATGTCTAATGTCTAAACCGCTGGCAACAAAAGTCAGTACACCCCTAAGTGAAAATGTCCAAATTGGGCCCAAAGTGTCAATATTTTGTGTGGCCACCATTATTTTCCTGCACTGCCTTAACCCTCTTGGGCATGGAGTTCACCAGAACTTCACAGGTTGTCACTGGAGTCCTCTTCCCCTCCTCCATGACGACATCACAGAGCTGGTGGATGTTGGAGACAGTGGCGTCTCCAGCTTTCATATTTAGGGGGGGCACATGGGGGGGACAGGGACAAAAATAGGGGGGCAATATAAAATGCAAATATATAGATGGATAGATAGATAGATAGATAGATAGATAGATAGATAGATAGATAGATAGATAGATAGATAGATAGATAGATAAATCTATCTATATATATATATATATTTTATCTATCCTGGGGCCCTTTACCCCTTTACTACGATCCCACAATGGCCCTTTCACATGTTCTGCAGTGAGCTCCCTTCCTACTGTATTGCCCCCCCCCCCCCCCCCCCCAGAACAAGAGATATATGTCACCAGTATACCAAGAAAATATAAGGGTGCAAAGCAGTGGGAGAACTGTCAGGGTTGCAAAGGTTGTCTTGCCACCGGGCCCTGGTGTTCTGCCACTGTGGGGTTCCCCAGCCTCCTCTTGCTGTCCTGCCCCTGCTATTGACAGAGCTGGTCTGGCATTTCCTGGAATTTACAGGCTGGTTCTCCTGTCCTAAGGACGGGAGAAATCAGTCTGTTTTTTCAGTAACTGAGAGTCCTGGTGGAGTCCTTCCTGCAACTCACTCTTCTCCCTGCCAATGAGGATGCAGGGGAAGGAGCAGATCGGGCGGCCGTGGTTGTGTGAGCGCTTGCATTATGCAGTGTCAGCGAGCAGAGGGAGGGGGAGGAATCACCCGCAGGAGCTGACTGGGGACGTTCTCCCTCTCGATAGAGACTGTGTTACCCCAGCGGTGGCCTGAGTAAGATGCGGCACATCCAATATGAATACAAACAAAAAGAAATTGCCTTTTTGTAAAAAAAAAAAAAAATTAAAAAAAAAAATTTTTTTTTTTTTTGGGGGGGCACATGGTGGGGCCCAGCATAATGTTGGGGGGGTCAGGGCCCCCTCTGGCCCCCCCCTAGGGTCGCCATTGGTTGGAGACCTTGCGCTCCTCCACCTTCCGTTTGAGGATGTCCCACAGATGATGAATAGGGTTTAGGTCTGGAGACATGCTTGGCCAGTCCATCACCTTTACCCTCAGCTTCTTTAGCAAGGCAGTGGTGGTCTTGGAGGTGTGTTTGGGGTGGTTATCATGTTGGAATACTGCCCTGCGGCCCAGTCTCTGAAGGGAGGGGATCATGCTCTGCTTCAGTATGTCACAGTACATGTTGGCATTCATGGTTCCCTCAATGATCTGTAGCCCCCCAGTGCCGGCAGCACTCATGCAGCCCCAGACCATGACACTCCCACCACCATGCTTGACTGTAGACAAGACACACTTGTCTTTGTCCTCCTCACCTGGTTGCCCCCACACACGCTTGTCACCATCTGAACCAAATACGTTTATCTTGGTCTCATCAGACCACAGGGCATGGTTCCAGTAATCCATGTCCTTAGTCTGCTTGTCTTCAGCAAACTGTTTGTGGGCTTTCTTGTGCATCATCTTTAGAAGAGTCTTCCTTCTGGGACAACAACCATGCAGACCAATTTGAAGCAGTGTGCGGTGTATGGTCTGAGCACTGACAGGCTGACCCCCCACCCCTACAACCTCTGCAGCAATGCTGGCAGCACTCATACGTCTATTTCCCAAAGACAACCTCTGGATATGACGCTGAGCACGTGACCTCAACTTCTTCGGTGGACCATGGCGAGGCCTGTTCTGAGTGGAACCTGTCCTGTTATACCGCTGTATGGTCTTGGCCACCGTGCTGCAGCTTGATTTCAGGGTCTTGGCAATCTTCTTATAGCCTAGGCCATGTTTATGTAGAGCACATCCTCAAAGAATTCTTTGCCATGAGGTGCCATGTTGAACTTCCAGTGACCAGTATGAGAGAGTGAGAGCGATAACACCAAATTTAACACACCTGCTCCCCATTCACACCAGAGACCTTAAAACACTAACGAGACACCAGGGAGGGGGGAAAATGGCTAATTAGGCGCAATTTGGACATTTTCACTTAGGGGTGTGCTCACTTTTGTTGCCAGCGGTTTAGACATTAATGTGTGTTGAATTATTTTGAGGGGACAGCAAATTTACACTGTTATACAAGCTGTACACTCACTACTTTACATTGTAGCAAAGTGTCATTTCTTCAGTGTTTTCACATGAAAAGATAGAATAAAATATTTACAAAAATGTGAGGGGTGTACTCAGTTTTGTGAGATACTGTATGTGAAGAGTCTGTAGAGTATATGACTCAATCAGGTAATATTATAGACCTATCTAGTAATGAGGTAGATACTCTTCACTAGCACGCAACACAATACTTATCTCTACAGCCGCGCAACAGAGTTCACATGTCACTTTTTGTCTGTTTTTGTTTTTAGTTTTTATTTATTTTTTATTTTTCATCCCAGTTTCGTCTGGTAATGTTTTGTTTTATCACTGCCAAGTGGTTTGGCACCTCTCTTCATACATCTCATATACGATGAATGTTATACATTTTTAATACATTTATAAACGTTTACTGTGTATACTCTTATTGACCTTTTTGTGCTCACTTCATTTAAAGTCCCACGGGAGTAATTCTTTTTTGTTGCATTTCATTTGGGGATGGAGGTGTGTCACTGGCAACACCAGACCATTTTCTTTTGTATACTCAGTCTGTTCAGGAGCTCAGGGATGCCCCGGTCCAGATCTGGGAGGAAATACCCCAGGACGCCAATCTGTCGTCTCATTAGGAGCATGCCCCGACATCGTCAGGCATGCATACAAGCACGTGGGGGCCATAAAAACTACTGAGGACCATTCTGAGTTGCTGCAATGAGATTTCAGCAAAATGGACTAGCCTGCTGCATCATTTTTTCACTTTGATTTTCGGGGTGTCTTTGAATTCAGCCCTCTGTAGGTTGATCATTTTCATTTCCTTAAAACGATGTGGCATCCTTTCCTTCCTAACACATTACCCAGTACATACCAGTATAGAGCCCAACACATTACCCAATCCATATCAGTATACAGTGCCTCCGGAAAGTATTCACAGCACTTCACTTTTTCCACATTTTGTTATGTTACGGCCTTATTCCAAAATGAATTGAATTCATTATTTTTCTCAAAATTCTACAAACAATACCCCATAATGACAACGTGAAAGAAGTTTGTTTGAAATCTTCGAAATGTATTAAAAATAAAAAAGGAAAAAAAAATCCCATGTACATAAGTTTCACAGCCTTTGCTCAATACTTTTGGCACCAATTACAGCCTCAAGTCTTTTTGAGTATGATGCTACAAGCTCTGCACACCTATTTTTTGTGCAGTTTCTCCCATTCTTCTTTGCAGGACCTCTCAAGCTCCATCAGGTTGGATGGGGAGGGTCGGTGCACAGCTATTTTCAGATCTCCCCAAGAGATGTTCAATCGGGTTCAAGTCTGGGCTCTGGCTGGGCCACTCAAGGACATTCACAGAGTTGTTCTGTAGCCAGTCCTTTGTTATCTCCGCTGTGTGATTAGGGTCGTTGTCCTGTTGGAGGATGAACCTTCATCAGACCAGAGAATTTTGTTTCTCATGGTCTGAGAGTCCTTCAAGTGCTTTTTGGCAAACTCCAGGCGGGCTGTCATGTGCCTTTTACTGAGGAGTTGTCTCCGCCTGGCCACTCTACCATACAGGCCTGATTGGTGGAGGGCTGCAGAGATGGCTGTTCTTCTGGAAGGTTCTCCTCTCTCCACAGAGAAATGCTGGAGCTCTGTCAGAGTGACCATCAGGTTCTTGGTCACCTCCCTGACTAAGACCCTCCTCCCCCGATCGCTCAGTTTGGCCGGGCGGCCCGCTCTAGGAAGAGTCCTGGT
Source organism: Lithobates septentrionalis (assembly GCA_037952835.1). Classification (NCBI taxonomy): domain Eukaryota; kingdom Metazoa; phylum Chordata; class Amphibia; order Anura; family Ranidae; genus Lithobates; species Lithobates septentrionalis. The sequence goes on along the minus strand of JBBDGP010005075.1, from coordinate 156,438 downwards.
GGTTCCAAACTTCTTCCATTTACAGATGATGGAGGCCACTGTGCTCATTGGGACCTTCAATGCTACAGAAACGTTCCTGTACCCTTCCCGATCTGTGCCTCCATACAATCCTGTCTCGGAGGTCTACAGACAATTCCTTGGACTTCATGGCTTGGTTTGTGCTCTGACATGCACTGTTACCTGTGGGACCTTCTATAGACAGGTGTGTGCCTTTCCAAATCATGTCCAATCAACTGAATTTACCACAGGTGGACTCCAATCAAGTTGTAGAAACATCTCAAGGATGATCAGTGGAAACAGGAGGCCCCTGAACGATTTAACTTGACAGATAGTAACCCACATTTTAAAACGTCAGTTTTGCCGCATTTACATGCCACGTTTAGCCGCGTTTGCATTTAGAAGTGTTTAACTGCTTGCCGACCAGCCGCCGTCATCCTGCGGCAGGTCGGCACGATCCCGCAAATTGTCGTGGCTATACGTCGGTGATCGGGATAGCAGACGCGCGCGTGCCTGCTGCACTGCGGGGATGCCGATGTTCGTGGCTGACGGTTGCGTTGACCGCCGGCCACGAGAGATTACGGGCACAAGAGGCAGATCAAGGGCGTGTGTGTGTAAACACACAAATCCCTGTTCTGTGAGGAATGACAGATCGTGAGTTCCTAATAGCTAGGAACCACGATCTGTCATCCCCTCTACTCAGTCCCCTCCCCCTACAGTTAGAAACACACACTAGGGAACACAGTTAACCCCCTTGATCACCCCCATAGTGTTAACCCTTTACCTGCCAGTGACATTTTTACAGTAATCAGTGCATTTTTATAGATCGCTGCATAAATGCCAATGGTCCCAAAAATGTGTCTGATGTGTCCGCCATAATGTCGCAGTCCCGATAAAAATCGCAGATCGCCACCATTACTAGTAAAAAAAATAATAATAAAAAGGCCATAAATCTATCCCCTATGTTGTAGATGCTATAACTTTTGCGCAAACCAATCAATATACGCTTATTGTGATTGTTTTTTACCAAAAACATGTAGAAGAATACATATCGGCCTAAACTGAGGAAAATTAGCTTTTTTTTTTTTAAAAAAAAATTATATTTATTATAGCAAAAAGTACAAAATATTGTGTTTTTTTTTTTTTTCAAAATTGTCGCTCTTTATTTGTTTATAGCACAAAAAATAAAAACCGCAGAGGCGATCAAATATCACCGAAAGAAAGCTCTATTTGTGGGGAAAAAGGGACGTCAATTTTGTTTGGGTGCAACGTCGCACGACCGCGGAATTTTCAGTTAAAGCGACGCAGTGCCGAATAGGAAAAATGGCCCCGGTCATTCAGCAGCCAAATCTTCCGCGGCTGAAGTGGTTAAAAAAAATCTATATATATATATATATATATATTTTTTAAATCGCCAAAAATGAAAAACGCCTGTAAACGAAATGCAGCTAAATGTGAGTTACGTCCGTTTACCAGCAGCAGTGTACATGAGGCCTTATGCCGCGTACACGCGATCGGACATTCTGACAACAAAATCCTGGATTTATTTCCGGCGGTTGTTGGCTCAAACTTGTCTCGCACACACACGGTCGCACAAATGTTGTCGGAAATTCCAAACGTCGAGAACGCGGTGACGCACAACACGTACGACGAGCCGAGAAAAATGAAGTTCAATAGCCAGTGCGGCGCCTTCTGCTTGATTCCGAGCACGCGTGGAATTTAGTGCGTCGGAATTGTGTCCACGCGATCGGAATTTCCGACAACGGATTTTGTTGTCGGAAAATTTGAGAACCAGCTCTCAAATTTTTGTTGTCGGAAATTCCGACAGCAATGGCCCTGATGGAACCTACACACGGTCGGAATTTCCAACAAAAAAGCTCACATCGAACATTTGTTGTCGGAAATTCCGACCGCGTGTACGCGGCATTATGCCACGTACCCACGATCGATTCTCTCGTCGGAAAAAAAAGATATGATGGGATTCCGCTCAAGCTTGCCTTGCATACACGCGGTCCCGCAAAAGTTTGCTGAAATGACGACTGTCAAGAACGCGGTGACGTGCAACACTACGACGAGCCGAGAAAATGAAGTTCAATGCTTCCGAGCATGCGTCGAATTGTTTCCGAGCATGCGTAGGATTTTTGCGCGTCGGAATTGCCACAGACGATCGCATTTTCGGATAGGAACTTTTCCTGACTGAAAAATTGATCGCGTGCTCTCAATCTTTTGCTGGCTGGAATTCCGCCAGAAAAAGACCGATGGAGCATACACACGGTCGCATTTTGCGATGAAAAACTCTCATCGGTCTTTTGCAGGCCGAAATTCCAATCGTGTGTACGCGGCATTAGTGTCATGGCAAAGGCTGTGGTATTTATGTAAATGGCAAAAGTTAAATGGGGAATCCGCGCAACGGAATTAGGTAAAAGACACAATGTTGGACTGCTGCCCTCACACACGCAATCCCCACCGAAGTGGAGTAAGCGAAAGAGTGAATGTGAAATAGGGAGTGAGTATGACGCCGTCCTAGAATATTATTACCAAAGGCAAAACCTCCTTAGTAATTAGCTGTAAATACTGAAAAAAGTGTTAAAGTGACTTGTGCTATAGTTCGTGAAAAAGAAAAAAATATATATAAACAAGATAAAATATATAACCGTGGCAAACAGCTGTAGTGAAAATAACACAAATCTTAAAATAGTATTGTGTGATCACACATAAATGATATACTAAGTGATAATTAAACAGTCTATATAATTGGTGTTGTTGTGATCACTTTTTAATAATGTGCTGGTTAAGCCAGCCGTGATATGTGCTCAGTGCACCGTGGGTGGAGATCAACAGTCTCTATAAAATTTCCTGGTGTTTCCCTTTAAACCAAGGCAGGCATATTCCACTTGTGTCTGCTGCTATATTGTGGTGACCGGGTGCTTGTGTCACGCGCTGTGATCGTGCAGACACTCACCAGCTTTTTAGCCCCTGCAGGGGTAACGTGCAGTCACAGTGTGTGCCACTGTGCGGCAATTCTTGGCTGGATCAGGATCGGGATACCATTTGGACATGAAGGAGAGAGGAGAATTCCATAGTGTAAAACCATTAACACTTTTATTTAGGTTAGATAATAAGCGGTACTCACATTGTAGTAGTTTTAAACAAGCAGTAAGTTATCCAAGAAGCGTCAGATTCGAGGAGATGGTGCAAGGCGTCAGAATAGGCCACGCCCTACGCGCGTTTCGTCAGAGGATTTATGTAAATGGCATTTTTTCCTTTTTTTATTTTTAATAAATTTGCAAAGATATTAAACAAACTTCTTTCACATTGGGGAATTGTTTGTAGAATTTTGAAGAAAACAATTAATTTAATCCATTTTGGAATAAGGCTGTAACATGACAAAATGTGGAAAAAGTGAAGCACTGTGAATACTTTCCGGATGCACTGTGGATATCCATCATGATATTTTTCCCCGTTGAGATCTGATGTGTTTTCCAAATGTTCCTGTAATTGCAAGTTCAATCGATCCCTCTGTGTAGTATTGGTCATACACCCGTACAGTACATGCTATGATCACATGTCTGGCACACACTACATCTTTATTCCCGGGTTACAATCTGAGGCCCCATTCACACCATTGAAACAGCCTTTCTGTGCGTTTCATGCAGGGCAGCTCAATCATTTCAATGGGCTTCCTCTGTGCCCGGGAAACCTATTAAAGTCGTCCCTGATCCTTTTGAGAAATTGCGCTGCACCGAAATGCGTGGCACTATGGTACCAAATGTTTTGGTGCACACAAAAACGCACGCGCTTGCAGATACATGGGGGGCCATTACAAATGAGCGGCACTGCAAAAGGGCAGTGCATTTCTTTGCGCTGCGGCTAAGTGTGCAATTTTGCATGTGTTCCTGCAACACAGAAGTGTGGACATAGACTGAGGCTGGGTTCACACTATCTTCACATGCGGCTCACAGGGGGGGGGGTCCGGTGCATCCCGTTCACCGTTTCAGGTCCGATTTCAGCCCGAATTTTTCGCTGAATTCAGACCTGAAACGGACCAAAAGACGCACAGAACCCATGTGCAAATTCGAACCGGAGCCACAGCGGAGATACGTGAACCGGCTCCATAGAGAGCCAATCAAAATCTCCTGCTATTGCGAATTGGAAGCGGAGAACCCGCTTAAAAATTCGCAATGGTGTGAACCCAGCCTGAGTGTCGGTTTATTTGTGTACTGCGCACCACTGCTCTAAGGGCTCGTTCACACTAGCTTTGGTCTCTGAAGAGCGACATATTGTGTATATACAGTATTTATGGATCACTGACCCCTCTTTATTGTGTGTGTATATATATATATATATATATATATATATATATACTGTATATAGGGATCTTTTTCCCCTTTACAGTAAATACACTATAGTGATCGCTGTCCTCTGTACTTTATATATAGGGATCTCTGTCCCCCCATACTGTATATAGAGATCGCTGTCCCCTGTACTGTAAATATATAGAGATCTCTGTCTTCTGTAACGTGTATACATAGGATCTCTATCCACTTTATATATAGGGATTGCAGTCCCTTGTACTGTATATATATATATATATATATAGTGATCACCGTCCTTTGTACAGTATACATAGGGATCGCTGTCCCCTGTACTATATACTGTATATAGAGATCACTGTCCTCTGTACTTTATATATAGGGGTCTCTACAGGGTTGCTACCTTTTTCTTCAAGTTAAACCTGAACACTTTAGCGGAGCACAGCAATTTTTTTAATAGTATAAACTATACATATATTTTGCAATTAAATAACATTTCTAATCATATGGAGTTAATCACAAGAGTCCCCCTTTACATCAGAGTCCACAGAGTTCCCCTTTTACATCTGAACTCGCAGAGTTCCCTTTCACTGTAAGGGGGGACTCTGCAGACTCTGATGTAAGGGAGAACTCTGGGGACTCTGACATAAGGGATGCTCTGGGAACTCTGATTTAAGAGGGAACACTGAGAACTCCGATGTACGGAGAGGACTCTGATGTAAGGGGAAACACTGTGGCCTCTGGTGTAAAGGGGAACTCTGATGTAAGGGGTGCTCTGAGAACCCTGATTTACCTTAGTATACTCACTCAGAGGCAGGAGAGAGAAGGGGGGAGAATTCAGTCATAGTCAGGGATGGATGGTGAGCTCACTCACCCCTTGGCAGTCAGCACCTTTCATCCAGATGTAGCTGAGGCTGCTGGACTTCAAATTTCTGGCCCCCCACTTTCCTTTTCTGAGGCACAGTGCCGGGGATTGGAGTGTGGGCAGACACAGAGGGGTGGGGGGGGGGAAGAGGAGCAGACCGAGCCCTCTCTCCTCTCCCATCTGTATGTGGGGGGGGGGGGGGGGTGTTAGTGTTGGCTTTTGGCAGTGTGAAAGAGAGTGTAACAGACACTCTCAGCTTAGACAGCTGGAGCCAGCAACCCTGCTGGGAGGCCATAGTCCGGTCTGAATAATGTGTCCGGGTTTCAGGCAGTTGGGAACCCGGACGCATGATTCCAAACCCGAACTGTCCGGGGGAATCCCGGACAGGTGGCAACCCTAGATCTCTATCCCCTTTACTGTATTTATAGGGATTGCTGTCTCCTGTACTGGATATATGGGGATCGCTGTCCCCCTGTACTGTATATATAGGGATCACTGTCCCCTGTACTGTATATAGGGATCACTGTCCTCTGTGCTTTATATAGAGATCTCTATCCCCTTTACTGTATCTATAGGGAATCACTGTCTTCTGTACTGTATATACAGTATAGGGTATCACTGTCCTTTGTACTGTATATATAGGGGATCACTGTCCTCCATACTGTATATATAGGGCTTGCTGTCCCCTGTATAATACATATAGGGATCTCTTTCCCCTTTACTGTATATATAGGAATGTATGCTCTCTCCTCTCTGTACTGTATATACATCGTATCTTAACAAAAGTTTTAGGACACCTGCCTTTACACGCACATGAACTTTAATGGCATCCCAGTCTTGGTCCATAGGGTTCAATATTGAGTTGGCCCCGCCCTTTGCAGCTACAGTGCCTTAAAAAAGTATTCATACCCCTTGACATTTTCCACATTTTGTCATGTTACAACCAAAAACATAAATGTATTTTATTTGGATTTTATGTGATAGACCAACACAAAGTGGCTCATAATTGTGAAGTGGAAGGAAATGATAAATGGTTTTCCAAATTTTTTACAAATAAATATGTGAAAAGTGTGGCGTGCATTTGTATTCAGTCCCCTTTACTCTGATACCCCTAATTAAAATCTAGTGGAACATATTGCCTTCAGAAGTCACCTAATTAGTAAATGGAGTCCACTTCATCACTACGGTAAATACAAAAGGAGAAGATTTGAAGTTGCCACATCCCGCATTCTACTGGTAAATTCTGTGGAATTGTATCTGTTCACTAAACCCTTGGATTACAAATGTGTGCTGTGTGGAGTCAAGGACGCTATGCTGGAAGTCACTTCACTTTTGAAGAAAATTCTATTGCTAGTGGAGAACACTCCTGCTGGCTGTACTGCTGAGCTTTTGCTGGACTGAATGCTACCAGCAGATACCATTCGCTTATTTATGTGTTACGCATGTTTATTTCATGTGATATGCCATGTGCATTACTTGTTGTTATTATTCCTTTCCTGTTTTCCCCATCCATCCCAGTTTTTGCCAGGACATTCACTCTCAGGCTTGAGAGCTCAAAACATTTTTCTGCAAACTCCGGAACGGAGTTCTTTAGGCAGGGGGAGGATTTAGCACCCTGATGTTTAGGCAAGGTTGCTAGTAAATTTACCTGCCAGGTATAGTTGCCTTGGCCAATTGATAGGAGATCAATTGATTCCACCCTAATTCTGAAATTGTTGCACTTCTCTCTTCTGTCACTAGATGGCCGGGTATCTGGTGGCATTAGATAAGACAAGGGCATTTCAAGGACAGATTAGGAATAGATGTGGTATCTCAGCCAATGGGCAGGGATCTTCTTGGGTCCCTTGGCCTGCTGGGAGAGCCTATTTATTTGGGTGAGGTCAGGTGATCGGTGTCTGTGCCACCTGGACGGCTGTTTGGGTGGACGTGTGTTGTGCTGCCCCGGGCTGCTAGGCCAGAGCTTGAGGCCTATCCTGGGGACATCTGGCTGCTAAGCTGTCTGAGGGCCTATCCAGAAACAAGAGAGCAGCGTCGGGTTGGGGCTGTGGCTTGCAGTCCAACCAGAAGTGACGGTTCTGCCATCTTAAGGTGGATGGTCCCTTAGTGGCGACAGCTTCCCCTCTACCTCCGACCACGACAGGTTCTGCTTTCATGGTGCTGGACAACGTGTTGTTGAGGCTTCGTTCAGTCAGAGGAAGAGCGGTCAAGAGGGTGGTTGGCTGACCGATGCCTTTAAACTATTTTTCAGTCCTCAGCACCAAGGTCTGATCAGTTCAAGCAACCATCGCGAGCGTCTGCATTACATGGTGCAGGAATATCTGGGGGCAAGAGCAGACTTGAAGACCTTTCCAACAGCGCATCCACTGGGTTACTGGGTCTTAAAGATGGACCACTGGCCAGAACTTGCTCAATATGCAATTGAGCTACTGGCCTGTCCTGCATCTAGCGTGCTTTCTGAATGCACATTCAGTGCTGCTGGAGGGTTTGTAACAAATCAAAGAGTGTACCTGTCCACAGACTCTGTTGATAGGCTCATATTCATAAAAATTAATCAGTCTTGGATCAGCAGCTAAGTTACATCAGCATCAGTTACATGCTGATGTAACTGATTGAATTTGCTATGGGTGTGGGATCCCTTGAAGACTGCTATGCTGACTATCCTATTCCTCCTCAATCTTGATGATGCTAGCTTCCAACAATATTTTTGGTTCAGGGCACCACCCAAGGCCCTGTGTTCACCTTCCAGCAGGACAATGACCCTAAACATCCAGCCAGAGCTACAATGGAATGGTTTAGATCAAAGCATATTCATGTGTTAGAATGGCCCAGTCGCAGTCCAGACCTAAATCCAATTGAGAAACTGTGGCAAGACTTGAAAATTTCTGTTCACAGATGCTCTCCATCCAATCTGACAGAGCTTGAGCTATTTCGCAAAGAAGAATGGGCAAAATGTCCCTCTCTAGATGTGCAAAGCTGGTAGAGACATCCCCAAAAAGACTTGCAGCTGTAATTGCAGAGAAAGGGGGATCGACAAAGTATTGATTCGGGGGGCGCAATACAAATGCGCCCCGCACTTTTCACATATTTATTTGTAAAACATTTATAATTTTCCTTCCACTTCACAATTAAAGGGACAGATGACACCCGTGGAAGGATGGGAGGAGGAGATCACATCCTTAGATCTCAGGAGTTCATGCTGGGACATGTAGTCCTTAACTTTTGGGGGATGTGACCCCCAAAAGTGAAGAACTACAGGTCCCTGCATGAACCCCTGAGAGCTGAGGATGTGACACCCCGCCCCCCAAATAGTGAAGGGCTACAAGTCCCAGCATGAACCCCTGAGATCTAAAAGGTCACATCCTTACATCTCAAGGGTTCATGTTAGGACTTGTAGTCCTTCACTTTTCGGGGGGGGGGGGGGTCACATCCTTAGATCTTAAGGGTTCATGCTGGGATTTATAGTTCTTCAATTTTGGGGGGGCCACATCCTTAGATCTTAGGGGTTCATGCTTGGACTTGTAGTCCATCACTTTTGGGCGATATGTCTCCCCCAAAGTGAAGGACTGCAAATCCCAGAATGAACCCTTGAGATCCAAGGATGTGAACCCCCAAAAGTGAAGGACTATAAATCCCAGCATGAACCCTTGAGATCTAAGGATGTGATCGCCCAAAAGTGAAGGACTACATGTCCAGCATGAACCCTTGCAATCAAAGGATGTGACCCAACCCCCCAAAAAAAGGTATCATTAGTTGGACTTGGACTGCAAATCATATTTTTTTTTAATATAATACCGTTTTTAAAATGTTTAACGTTTTTCTTTTTGGGGGGGTGCAAGTAGCTGGTCTTGCCTAGAGCACAAAACTGTCTAGCACCAGCCCTGATCCTCTATGTACTATAGATATAAATCTACATTGTCCCTCTGAGTCCCCCTGTACTATAGATATATACGTATTTATCGGCGTATAACATGCTCTTTTTTCCCCTTAAAATCGTGGGTGCATGTTATACGCCGATCCCCCGCCGATTGTGAGCCTCTCGGCGGCTTTCGGCCACTCTCAGTGTCTCTCTCAGTCCCATGTGAGCCGTCGAGAGCGGCCGAGCACTGCCGAGATATACAGGACATCCGGCTCTGTATCTCGGCGCGCCATTTTTAAATGGCAAGGTACTGACAGTGTACAGACTGTCTGCAAATGACACAGGGGCAAGGCTGCAATTGACACTGACAAGGATGCAATGATGGACACTGACAAGGCTGCAATGATGGACACTGACAAGGCTGCAATGATGGACACTGACAAGGATGCAATGATGGACACTGACAAGGCTGCAATGATGGACACTGACAAGGCTGCAATGATGGACACTGACAAGGATGCAATGATGGACACTGACAAGGCTGCAATGATGGACACTGACAAGGATGCAATGATGGACACTGACAAGGATGCAATGATGGACACTGACAAGGCTGCAATGATGGACACTGACAAGGCTGCAATGATGGACACTGACAAGGATGCAATGATGGACTCTGACAAGGCTGCAATGATGGACACTGACAAGGATGCAATGATGGACACTGACAAGGATGCAATGATGGTCACTGACAAGGATGCAATGATGGACACTGACAAGGATGCAATGATGGACACTGACAAGGATGCAATGATGGTCACTGACAAGGCTGCAATCATGGACACTGACAAGGATGCAATGATGGTCACTGACAAGGCTGCAATGATGGACACTGACAAGGATGCAATGATGGACACTGACAAGGATGCAATGATGGTCACTGACAAGGCTGCAATGATGGACACTGACAAGGATGCAATGATGGACACTGACAAGGATGCAATGATGGTCACTGACAAGGCTGCAATGATGGACACTGACAAGGATGCAATGATGGACACTGACAAGGCTGCAATGATGGACACTGACAAGGCTGCAATGATGGTCACTGACAAGGATGCAATGATGGACACTGACAAGGCTGCAATAATGGACACTGACAAGGCTGCAATGATGGACACTGACAAGGATGCAATGATGGACACTGACAAGGCTGCAATGATGGACACTGACAAGGATGCAATGATGGACACTGACAAGGATGCAATGATGGTCACTGACAAGGCTGCAATCATGGACACTGACAAGGATGCAATGATGGTCACTGACAAGGCTGCAATGATGGACACTGACAAGGATGCAATGATGGACACTGACAAGGATGCAATGATGGTCACTGACAAGGCTGCAATGATGGACACTGACAAGGATGCAATGATGGACACTGACAAGGATGCAATGATGGTCACTGACAAGGCTGCAATGATGGACACTGACAAGGATGCAATGATGGTCACTGACAAGGCTGCAATGATGGACACTGACAAGGATGCAATGATGGACACTGACAAGGATGCAATGATGGACACTGACAAGGATGCAATGATGGTCACTGACAAGGATGCAATGATGGACACTGACAAGGATGCAATGATGGACACTGACAAGGCTGCAATAATGGACACTGACAAGGCTGCAATGATGGACACTGACAAGGATGCAATGATGGACACTGACAAGGCTGCAATGATGGACACTGACAAGGCTGCAATGATGGACACTGACAAGGATGCAATGATGGACACTGACAAGGATGCAATGATGGTCACTGACAAGGATGCAATGATGGACACTGACAAGGATGCAATGATGGACACTGACAAGGCTGCAATAATGGACACTGACAAGGCTGCAATGATGGACACTGACAAGGATGCGATGATGGACACTGACAAGGCTGCAATGATGGACACTGACAAGGCTGCAATGATGGACACTGACAAGGATGCAATGATGGACTCTGACAAGGCTGCAATGATGGACACTGACAAGGATGCAATGATGGACACTGACAAGGATGCAATGATGGACACTGACAAGGATGCAATGATGGACACTGACAAGGCTGCAATGATGGACACTGACAAGGATGCAATGATGGACACTGACAAGGATGCAATGATGGACACTGACAAGGATGCAATGATGGACACTGACAAGGATGCAATGATGGACACTGACAAGGATGCAATGATGGACACTGACAAGGATGCAATGATGGACACTGACAAGGCTGCAATGATGGACACTGACAAGGATGCAATGATGGACTCTGACAAGGCTGTAGATGGACACTGACAAGGCTGCATTGATGGGCATTTAAATGTAAGTTTTTTTCCTTAAACTTCCCTCCTAAAAGTTTTTTCCTTAAAATTCCCTCCTAAACTTGGGGTGCGTGTTATACGCCGGCACGTGTTATACGCCGATAAATACGGTACATTGTATCCTCTGGGTCCCCTGTACTATAGATATACAGTTGGGTCCATATATATATTTGGACACAGGCGCAATTTTCACAATTTTGGCTCTGTATGCCACCAGAATAAAATTAAAATGAAACAATCCAAATAAATTTGAAGTTCAGACTTTCAGCTTTAATTCTAGGGGTTGAACATAAATATCAAGTACAAATTTTAGGAACTGCAACCAATTTTATACATATTTCCCCCATTTTCAGGGGCTCAAATGTAATTGGACAAATGAATATAATCATAAATAAAATGTTAATTTTTTATGTTTTGTTGAGACTCCTTTACTGGCAATGACTGTCTGGAACCCATGGACATTACCGAAGACTGGCTTTCCTCCATTCTGATGCTTTGCCAGGATCTAACTGCAGCTGTCTTCAGTTGTTTTTGTTTGCGGCTCTTTCTGCCTTTAGCTTTGCCTTCAGCAAGAGTATAGCGGTACCCCCATGGGGGCTGCTGATTGACTCTATACCCCACTGGCTACCCCAACTCTGCAGATCCTCTCTTACCTCTGACACCTTGGGTTCCATTCTGCAATGTGGTGTTAGCAATATGAAACTCACATGATATCACTGAACCACTTAAAAAGGTTTACTGAGATAAGTAATGGAACACAATGAAAAGCATGAATGAACACAAGTTATGATTGACAACAGTTATCACTTAATGCACATATACAGAACATATAACCTTATAATCACCAGAAGGGGTATATGTGAACAAGTGCACAGAAAGATGGGTATTCAATATCTTCAAGACATATATTAAATATTTTCCCACTGAGGCCTTAACACACAGACCAAAATGCAGTATATAATCTTTACATTCAGTAACACAATGTAAAATTAAGCATATACACAAATGGCTCCCCCCTAGGCTATAATTCAGAAAGATCAACTTGTGAGTAGAGCAGCAATGCTTAGTAAAAGGAGAAGATGGTGAAAGTCCTTTAAACTCCAGATGTCTTCAGCTAGTCTGACGGTTAAACTGCAGTATATTGTTGTAATTTGTAGAGACAAAAGGGAACAAATGACTGTAGAACAAAAGGTGTGCTGATGATTGCTTAACTGAAGAAATATCACCAATTGTAGATTCCTCTTTACATGTGAGTGTAATACAGTACTGTCCTTACAGCGCAGGGGAGAAAGACAAGGCCCCAAAGTCCAGCTGTATGATGCCTGTGAAGAAGTAGATTCACCTCCGTGGAACTACAAGTCTCACGAGCAGTCTGTAGAAAGAACTCACTCAGCAATACTGTAATCTCTACTGGAATGGGCAGGTGCCCTCTCACCACAATAGACCCCAATGAGTGTGAGGCTCCGTCCGGAATCCCTTCCTTGTGTTTCCATTTCCATTGCCGTGCTGCAACTCCCAATGGGCGGAAGTGCAGGTGGTTTACAGTTGCTCTGAAGTGCAGGCCGGTCTGCTTGCTAGAATAGCAGGGCTATCCTCCAAGATCCCTCAGAGACGGGCTCTCCGCTGTATAGGCCGCAGTCTCTCACTCCTGGTCACACACGGACCTCCTGCTGATAGGTGTTGAATGGCGTCCTGAGAGGCTGCAAACAGGCCGCGCCTCTCCTTTTATCACTCCTCTCAGCAGACAGTTCTGCGCGCTTTGCATTGTCTGTCCTGTAGTCCAGGGCTGATCCAGCTAACAGAGTCACTTCCTCCTCCAGACTACATCTCCCACAATGCTTTGCTGCATTATTCTCAAAGATTAAGGAAAAAATCCTAACAGAGTCCAGCAGACACTAGGGGGAGCCAAACTCATTTGCAAACAACGGACTGTTCAACTATAATGACTATAGTAGCAAACCCCTGGCTACACACTCCCTCCACTTGAACTCTTTGGTCCCCAAAGACATGAAGAGAACCCACTCCAGTTTGCTAAGAAGGAAGGAATGAATTATTAGTGACTTTTTTTTCATCATTAACCACAATTCAAATCTAGCAAATACTGACACACTTCTGGGTTTCTTTGGAACCATCTATACAGGCTATCAGTTTAAAATCAGTCTTTGAACAGGGCAGGGCAATTGCCGTGTCCCACCCATTGGTGTCAGAGGTTAGATCAGAGTCGCCCCTGTACTGTGAAGCGCCGTCCAATCAAATTTGCTGCATTTATCTGAATCTGGACTGACAGTATATCTCTAAACACTGCAGAATTCATCTGGCTGCTTCTGTCTTCTGTCAGATCATCAATAAACACCAATGATCCAGTGCCACTGGAAGCCATGCATGCCAATGCCATCACACTGCAAGCTCCACCATGTGACCACAGATGACGTTGTGTGCTTTGGATCATGAGCTGTTCCAAGCCTCCACAATTTTTTGTTCCCATCATTCATTCTGCTACAGATTAACCCTATGCCCTGTACACACGATAGGATTTTCCGACAACAAGTTTTGTTGTCGGAAAATTTGAGAACGTGCTCTCAAACATTTGTTGGCGGAAATTCTGACAACAAATGTTCTATGGAGCATACACACGGTCGGACTTTCCGACAACAAGCTCACATCCAACATTTGTTGTCAGAAAATCTTATCGTGTATACAGGGCATAAGTTTCATCTGTCCAAAGAATGCTTTTCCAGAACTGGTCTGGCTTTTCTATACTTCAGGCTTATGAATGGTTTACACCTTGTGGTGAACCCTATGTATTTGCTCTTGTGAAGTCTTTTCTTGATTGTAGACTTTGACAATGATAGGCCCACCTCCTGGAGAGTGTCCTTCACTTGTCTCCACCTCCTGGAGAGTGTCCTTCACTTGTCTCCACCTCCTGGAGAGTGTCCTTCACTTGTCTCCACCTCCTGGAGAGTGTCCTTCACTTGTCTCCACCTCCTGGAGAGTGTCCTTCACTTGTCTCCACCTCTTGGAGAGTGTCGTTCACTTGTCTGGATGTTGTGAATGGGTTTTTCTTTACCATAGAGAGGATCCCGCGATCATCCACCAATGTTGTCTTCCGTGGCCTTTTTATGTTGCTGAGCTCACCAGTGTGTTCTTCTGTCCTCAGAATGTACCAAACTGTTGATTTGGCCACTCTTAATGTTGCTGCTATCTCTCTGATGGATTTGTTTAATTTTTGAAGCCTTACAATGGCCTGTTTCACTTGCATGGACAGCTCCTTTGAACACATGATGTAGGTTCACAGCAATAGATTCCAAATGCAAATACCACACTAATCAACTCCAAACCTTTTACCTGCTTAATTAATGAAGAAATAATGAAGAAGTAGCCCACACCTGGCCATGAAACAGCTTTTGATTCAATTGTCCAATTACTTTTGGTCCCTTGAAAAAGGGTGATGGCTATTCTTAAAAGCTGTAATTTCTAAACCCTTCCTCCGATTTGGGTGTACATACCCTCAAATTAAACCTGAGAGTGTGCACTTTCAGCCCATGTCCATTATATAACTATAGCTTAAATATGTTTTGGTAAATACCTGAAGAAATATTAAAATTGTGCCTGTGTCCACATATATATGGACCTAACTGTATATACATTCTACCCTCTGAGTCCCCTGTACTATATATATATATATATATATATATATATATATATACCATAGGCGTGTGCACAGGGTGTGCCTGGGCACACCCTAATCGCCTTGTGTGGTGCATATTCCCCCCTGTTTAGACCACTGATATTTCATCCCCCAAAAAAATGTTACAAAAGAAATTTTTTTTTTTTAAATAAAATAAACAAAATTACACTGTCCACTGCCCTACTGACACCATCATCAGTACATATACACATGCATATGTATTTGAGCTTTGGGGTGCACACCCTAATGCAAGAGGCTGCGCACACCTATGATATATACATTGTATCCTCTGGTTCTCCTGTACTATAGACTTATATACATTGCTGTATCCCCTCCTCTCTGGGTCCCCTGTACTATATATATATATATATATATATATATATATATATATATATATATATATATATATATATATATATATAGTGTGTGTCATGGTCTGGGGCTGCATGAGTGCTGCAGGCACTGGGAAGCTACAGTTTATTATATATATATATATAGGGGTGCATGCTCTATCCTCTCTGTCCTGTATACATTATCCTCTCTGCCCTGTATATATATATATATATATATATATATATATATATATATATATATATATATATATATATATATGGATATTTATGGATCTGTAGGGATGCATGGTCTATCCTTTCTGTCCTGTGTATATATATAGGGATCTGTAGGGATGCATGGTCTACCCCCTCTCTGTCCTGTATATATATATATAGGGATCTGTAGGGATGCATGGTCTATCCTTTCTGTCCTGTATATATAGGGATCTGTAGGGATGCATGGTCTATCCTCTCTGTCCTGTATATATATATAGGGATCTGTAGGGATGCATGGTCTACCCCCTCTCTGTCCTGTATATATATATAGGGATCTGTAGGGATGCATGGTCTATCCTTTCTGTCCTGTATATATAGGGATCTGTAGGGATGCATGGTCTATCCTCTCTCTGTCCTGTATATATATATAGGGATCTGTAGGGATGCATGGTCTACCCCCTCTCTGTCCTGTATATATATATATATATATATATAGGGATCTGTAGGGATGCATGGTCTATCCTCTCTGTCCTGTATATATATATATAGGGATCTGCAGGGATGCATGGTCTACCCTCTCTGTCCTGTATATATATATATATATATATATATATATATATATATATATATATATATATATATATATATATATATATATATATATAGGGATCTGTAGGGATGCATGGTCTATCCTCTCTGTCCTGTATATATATATATATATATATATATATATATAGGGATCTGTAGGGATGCATGGTCTATCCTCTCTGTCCTGTATATATAGGGATCTGTAGGGATGCATGGTCTATCCTCTCTGTCCTGTATATATAGGGATCTGTAGGGATGCATGGTCTATCCTTTCTGTCCTGTATATATATATAGGGATCTGTAGGGATGCATGGTCTATCCTCTCTGTCCTGTATATATATATATAGGGATCTGTAGGGATGCATGGTCTATCCTCTCTGTCCTGTATATATATATATAGGGATCTGTAGGGATGCATGGTCTATCCTCTCTGTCCTGTATATATAGGGATCTGTAGGGATGCATGGTCTATCCTTTCTGTCCTGTATATATATATAGGGATCTGTAGGGATGCATGGTCTATCCTCTCTGTCCTGTATATATATATATATATAGGGATCTGTAGGGATGCATGGTCTATCCTCTCTGTCCTGTATATATATATATATATATATATATATATATATATATATAGGGATCTGTAGGGATGCATGGTCTATCCTCTCTGTCCTGTATATATAGGGATCTGTAGGGATGCATGGTCTATCCTCTCTGTCCTGTATATATAGGGATCTGTAGGGATGCATGGTCTATCCTCTCTGTCCTGTATATATAGGGATCTGTAGGGATGCATGGTCTATCCTCTCTGTCCTGTATATATATATATAGGGATCTGTAGGGATGCATGGTCTATTCTCTCTGTCCTTTATATATATATATAGGGATCTGTAGGGATGCATGGTCTATCCTCTCTGTCCTGTATATATATATATAGGGATCTGTAGGGATGCATGGTCTATCCTCTCCTCTCTGGGTACCAACAATGATTGAAGTGATGATGGGGATGCCAGGCTCCGCCCCCTCACCGCCCCTCTCACCAATTAGCGGACAGCTGTCCTTTCTTTCCCCATCCACCACTCTTATTGGCAGGCGGAGCCGCCGCTCAGCCCTTCTGCATCTTCGATTGGTCACTCGGGAAGGGGTGGCGGGGCTGTGTCTGCAGCGCAGCCCGGCGGGGGCACTGTGACCCGGAGCGGGTGTTTGCCCGTTGTGTGCCCGGTTTCGGGATGATGCTGAGCCGCCTTATGAGCGGAAGCAACCGCAACCTGGACCTCCCGTGTGTGTGCACCGTGCGGCTGCTGGACGACTCGGAGTATACGTGTAATGTGCAGGTGAGAGAGAGCGGGGACCGGGGGGGGGACGGGACCGAGCACGGCGGGGCCCGGGGGGGGGGGGGGGGGGAGGGGGGTCCACCTGTCTGGGTGTCATTGTCACCTTGTGATCGGACAATGCTGGGATCAGTGATCGGGGATCGTCCGATCTCTCTGTGTGCTCCGATCCCCCACATGGAGGGAGAGAGATATATATCATCACAGTATACAGAACACACGTGTCATGTGTCTGATCTATACAATGTATACTCCTCTATATCTGATATATACAATGTATACTCCTCTATATCTGATATATACAATGTATACTCCTCTATATATGATATATACAATGTATACTCCTCTATATATGATATATACAATGTATACTCCTCTATATATGATATATACAATGTATACTTCTCTATATATGATATATACAATGTATACTCCTCTATATCTGATATATACAATGTATACTTCTCTATATATGATATATACAATGTATACTCCTCTATATCTGATATATACAATGTATACTTCTCTATATATGATATATACAATGTATACTTCTCTATATATGATATATACAATGTATACTCCTCTATATATGATATATACAGTATATAGGGGTCCTGCATATGTACACATGTGTTCTGTGTGATCAGATGACTTCTATATATCTTTAGTACTTTCCTGCACTGATATCCCAGGCTTACTCTGTTTATATATATATATATCCTATATATAGTCCTCATGTTTTGTGTGTAGACTTCTCTATTTCTGTACTATTTGCCTTCTGTGCTGTCATCCCAGGCTTGCTCTGTATATATAGGTGTATATAGGGGTTTCCCAAATATACAGAATAGGAACGTCATGTATACACCCTCAGGTGATGTCCTCTATATATCTGTATATATGGGCTCTGTGTGATCAGCTGTATGACACACGATGGACCTCTCTATATTTGTACTCATCACTTCCTATGTTGCCATCCCAGGTTTGATTTGCATGTATGAGTATACAGTATATATAGAGGGATCCTACATATAGTGTACATGTGATTGTGTGTCTTTTATATGGATGGATTACTCACCTCATGTGCTGTCATCACAAGTGTACTCTGTATATAGGGGTGTATATAGGGGTGTATATAGGGGTGTATATAGGGGTGTATATAGGGGTGTATATAGGGGTCCCTTTAGTATATAGAATAGTGGAAACTCATGAAGGCTTTCAGGTGATATCCTCTAGATTTCCCTAATGTTACCTATATAGATCTTTTTTTTTCTGAAACATTAAATATATGTACTAATATATATATATATATATATATATATATATACACACACACACACAGTATCTCACAAAAGTAAGTACACCCCTCACATTTTTGTAAATCTTTTCTTCTATCTTTTCATGTGACAACACTGAAGAAATGACACTTTGCTACAATGTAAAGTAGTGAGTGTACAGCTTGTATAACAGTGTAAATTTGCTGTCCCCTCAAAATAACTCAACACACAGCCATTAATGTCTAAACCGCTGGCAACAAACGTCAGTACACCCCTAAGTGAAAATGTCCAAATTGGGCCCAAAGTGTCAATATTTTGTGTGGCCACCATTATTTTCCAGCACTGCCTTAACCCTCTTGGGCATGGAGGTCACCAGAGCTTCACAGGTTGTCACTGGAGTCCTCTTCCCCTCCCCCATGACGACATCACAGAGCTGGTGGATGTCAGAGACCTTGTGCTCCTCCACCTTCCGTTTGAGGATCCCCCACAGATGATCAATAGGGTTTAGGTCTGGAGACATGCTTGGCCAGTCCATCACCTTTACCCTCAGCTTCTTTAGCGAGGCAGTGGTCACAATCTCCTGTCATGCGAATTGGATGCAGAGAAATCTGCACCCACATCTAATTTGCATAGGTGTTAGTACCCAGTACATTTAGGAAAGAATCCAGACCTTTTTTAAATCTACTGAGCTGGCCAGAACCACCTCTGGAGGGAGTCTATTCCACATTTTCACAGCTCTTACTGTGAAGAAATCTTTCCGTATTTGGAGATTCAATCTTTTTCCCTCTAGACATAAAGAGTGCCCCCTTATCCTCTGTGATGACCCGAAAGGGAATAACTCAACGCCAAGTTCACCATATGGACCCCTTATGTATTTATACATGGAGATCATATCCCCCTTATGTATTTATACATGGAGATCATATCCCCCTTATGTATTTATATATGGAGATCAGATCCCCCCTTATGTATTTGTACATGGTGATCATATCCCCCCTTATGTATTTATATATGGAGATGATAGGCGTGCGCACAGGGTGTGCCAGGTGTGCCTGGGCACACCCTAATCGCCTTGTGTGGTGCATATTCCCCCCTGTTTAGACCACTGATATTTCATCCAAAAAAAAATGTTACAAAATAAAATAATTAAAAAAAAATAAAAATAAAACTACTGACACTGTCCACTGCCCTACTGACAGCATCAGTACATATACACATGCATATGTATTTGAGCTTTGGGGTGCACACCCTAATGCAATAGGCTGCGCACACCTATGATGGAGATCATATCCCCCTTATGTATTTATACATGGTGATCATATCCCCCCTTATGTATTTATACATGGAGATCATATCCCCCCTTATGTATTTATATATGGAGATCATATCCCCCCTTATGTATTTATACATGGAGATCATATCCCCCCTTATGTATTTATACATGGAGATCATATCCCCCCTTATGTATTTATATATGGAGATCATATCCCCCCTTATGTATTTATACATGGAGATCATATCCCCCCTTATGTATTTATATATGGAGATCATATCCCCCCCTTATGTATTCATACATGGTGATCATCTCCCCCCTTCTGCATTTATACATGGAGATCATATCCCCCCTTATGTATTTTTTAGGGATGAACCAAAATTTCAGCGGCCGAAAAATATCGTCTGAAAATGGCGTTTTCGGCACTTTGCCGAAAGCGAAATCACGCCGATAATAGCGCAGAAAATGGGGGGGCCTGGGTGGGGCCCCGCCCCTGGTGCCGCCCATTACGGGGGTGTCCTTCTGGCGCAGCGCAGTCCTCTCCTCTCTTCTCTTTCTCCCCTCCCCCCTCCCTCCTCGCCATGATCTCCGTGTGTCACATGTGTCATACATGGTGATCATATCCCCCCTTATGTATTTATACATGGTGATCATATCCCCCCTTATGTATTTATACATGGTGATCATATCCCCCCTTATGTATTTATACATGGAGATCTTATCCCCCCTTATGTATTTATACATGGAGATCATCTCCCCCTCATGTATTTATACATGGTGATCATATCCCCCCTTATGTATTTATACATGGAGATCTTATCCCCCCTTAGGTATTTATACATGGAGATCGTATCCCCCTTATGTATTTATACATGGTGATCATATCCCCCCTTATGTATTTATACATGGAGATCATCTCCCCCCTTATGTATTTATACATGGTGATCATATCCCCCCTTATGTATTTATACATGGAGATCATATCCCCCCTTATGTATTTATACATGGAGATCATATCCCCCCTTATGTATTTATACATGGAGATCGTATCCCCCTTATGTATTTATACATGGTGATCATATCCCCCCTTATGTATTTATACATGGAGATCTTATCCCCCCTTATGTATTTATACATGGTGATCATATCCCCCCTTATGTATTTATACATGGAGATCGTATCCCCCCTTATGTATTTATACATGGTGATCATATCCCCCCGTATGTATTTATACATGGAGATCATATCCCCCTTATGTATTTATACATGGTGATCATATCCCCCCTTATGTATTTATACATGGAGATCTTATCCCCCCTTATGTATTTATACATGGAGATCGTATCCCCCCTTATGTATTTATACATGGAGATCATATCCCCCCTATGTATTTATACATGGTGATCATATCCCCCCTTATGTATTTATACATGGAGATCATATCCCCCCTTATATATTTATACATGGAGATCATATCCCCCTTATGTATTTATACATGGAGATCATATCCCCCTTATATATTTATACATGGTGATCATATCCCCCCTTATGTATTTATACATGGAGATCTTATCCCCCCTTATGTATTTATACATGGAGATCGTATTCCCCTTTATGTATTTATACATGGTGATCATATCTCCCCTTATGTATTTATACATGGAGATCATACCCCCTTATGTATTTATACATGGAGATATTATCTCCCCTTATGTATTTATACATGGTGATCATATCCCCCCCTTATGTATTTATACATGGAGATCATCTCCCCCTTATGTATTTATACATGGAGATCATACCCCCCTTATTTATTTATACATGGAGATCATATCCCCCCTTATGTATTTATACATGGAGATCTTATCCCCCCTTATGTATTTATACATAGAGATCTTATCCCCCCTTATGTATTTATACATGGAGATCATATCCCCCTTATGTATTTATACATGGTGATCATATCCCCCCTTATGTATTTATACATGGAGATCATATCCCCCCTTATGTATTTATACATGGAGATCTTATCCCCCTTATGTATTTATACACGGTGATCATATCTCCCCTTATGTATTTATACATGGAGATCATGTCCCCCTTATGTATTTATACATGGAGATCTTATCCCCACTTATGTATTTATACATGGAGATCATATCCCCCCTTATATATTTATACATGGTGATCATATCTCCCCTTATGTATTTATACATGGAGATCATATCCCCCCTTATGTATTTATACATGGAGATCATATCCCCCCTTATGTATTTATACATGGAGATCATATCCCCCCTTATGTATTTATACATGGAGATCATATCCCCCTTTAATCTCCTCTTCTGAAGAGAGAATACATTCAGTTCCTCTAATCTCTCCTCATAGTTGAGCTCCTCCATGCCTCTTGTCAGTTTGGTTGCTCTTCTCTGCACTTTCTCCAGTTCCCCGATATCCTTTTTGAGAACTGGAGCCCAAAACTGAACTGCATATTCCAGATGAGGTCTTACTAATGATTCACCTTTTTTATTTTTTATGTAGAGGTGAACTAACACTTTAACAATATTTACATGAATGTTTTGTGGACTTTTATAAAAAAATACATTTTCTAAACAAAAATCTGTAGAATGGCTCAGCGTTCCTTCGGTGTGCGGAAACGTGCATGTGTGATCGACATCCCCGAGACGATCGCTGGGCGGGTGTATAAAAAGAACATTGTCAGGTGTGAAATGTGACTTTCCAGAGAACAGTGGGTTCAGTTCCAGAGTCCCGGATCTACTAAGTGCTTTGTGACCTTTTTGGAGTGTCCCATGTCAGCCGGTGAGCGGAGCTGATCCATAATTTAGTACAGCAAAGTGCATCCTCCTATAGGAACCAATCAGAAATCGCCTTTCACCGTTCTGATCTTTGTAAATTGATGGAATCTGATCGATTGCTGTAGGCAACTGCCTGTCATTGCTGTTTGTGCTGCTTAGTAAATTTCGCTGTATTTGTCAAGCATGGCTCTTTCCTACAAAGCTTTGTTTATTAACCTCTTCACAATGGAAGTTAAAGCAAAATGCTCCGACCCCCGTTTTGCAACTTTGACAGGTGTTAATAGTCGCATCGTTATTACACGTGTGTGCGTGTTATTTGTTGTATGTACCTGTAGTACGGACCAGAAACAATAGTGTGCTCTTTGCTTTTTTCTATACTACCTAAAATCCGCGGAAACTGACAATGATACTAAATGAAAAATGTTTTTAAAGCGTGACTCCACTTTTGTTGAGAAAAAGACCCTCCCCCTCTGTGTGATCTGTGTACAGCGGGGGGGAAATAATGATCGTCTCCCCTGCAGATTGTGTAAGTTTGCCCACTTACAAAGAAATGAAGGGTCTATCATTTTTATCATAGGTGTATTTTATATAATGTAGAAAAATTGATCCGCACTCCGGTTGTTGCTCTTAAAATGTCTTCATTGTAATTGAATAGCCACGTGTTCAATTTATAACATTTGTATCGTGTGATTTTTCTGGATTTTTGGTTGATATTCTGTCTCCATTATATAAAATACTAATTTATGACTAAGGCCTTATAGGCTGAAACGCTGATTAAGTCAGTTGGCGCGTTTCAGCCTATAAGGCCTTAGTCATAAATTAGTATTTTTATATAATGGAGACAGAATATCAACCAAAAATCCAGAAAAAAAACACACGATACAAATTTTATAAATTGAGTTGCAGTTCAGTGAGTAAAATAAGTATTTGATCCCCAAGCAATACATGACTTAGTAGTTGGTGGAGAAACCCTTGTTGGCAACACATAGGTCAGACGTTTCTTGTAGATGGTGACCAGGTTTGCACACATCTCAGGAGGGATTTTGGTCCTCTCTTCTTTACAGATCTTCTCTAAATCCTTAAAGGTTTCTTGGCTGTCTCTTGGCAACTCGAAGTTTCAGCTCCCTCCATACATTTTTTTATAGGATTAAGGTCTGGAGACTGACTAGGCCACTCCATGACCTTTATGTGCTTCTTCTTGAGCCACTCCTTTGTTGCCTTGGCGGTATGTTTTGGGTCATTGTCATGCTGGAAGACCCATCCACGACCCATCTTCAGTGTTCTGGCTGAGGGAAGAAGGTTCTCGTCCAAGATTTTACAATACATGGTCCCGTCCATTGGCTCCTCAATGCGGCAAAGTTGGCCTGTACCTGTAGCAGAGAAACAGCCCCAAAGCATCATGTTTCCACCTCCGTGTGACTGTAGGGATGGTGTTCTTAGGGTCATAGTCAGCATTTTTCTTCCTCCAAACACGGCGAGTCGAGTTAATGCCAAATAATTCAATTTTGGTCTCACCTGACCACAGAACTTTATCCCAATCTTTCTCTGAATCATTTAGATGTTCAGTGGCAAACTTCAGACGTTCCTGTACATGTGTCTTCTTAAGGAGGGGGACCTTGTGGGGGCTGCAGGATTTCAATCCATGGTGGTGTATTGTGTTACCGATGGTTTGTTTGGTGACTTTGGTCTCAACTGCCTTGAGATCCTTCACAAGCTCCTCCCGTGTAGTTCTGGGCGGATCCCTCACTTTTCTCATGACCATCCTCACCCCATGAGGCGAAATCTTACATGGAGCTCCAGACCGAGGGCGATTGATGGTTATTTTGTATTTCTTCCATTTGCAAATAATCGCTCCAACAGTTGTCCCCTTCTCACCAAGCTTCTTGCTGATGGTCTTGTAGCCCATTCCAGCCTTGTGCAGGTCTACAATCTTCTCCCCGACGTCCTCTGACAGATCTTTGGTCTTCCCCATGATGGTGAGGATTGAATGGAAAAAAGAGATTCTGTGGACAGGTGTCTTTTATACACATAACGAGTTGTTGTTAGGAGAACCTTCTTACATTGACAGGACTAATCTGTGTACCACATGAGCACCTACTGTAGCCAGTCTGTGGGGGGCAGAATTATTGTTGGTTGGTAGGGGATCAAATACTTCTTTTACTCACTGAACTGCAACTCTATTTATAACATTTGTATCGTGTGTGTTATTTCTGGATTATTGGTTGATATTCTGTCTCTATCATTTAAAATACACCTATGATAAAAAAATATAGACCCTTCATTTCTTTGTAAGTGGGAAAACTTACACCATCTGCAGGGAATCAAATCATTATTTCCCCCCACTGTATATTGCAGGGATTGTAACAAACTTTGTAGCAGATTCCTACCGTTTGTTATTCCGAAGAAATAGCTGTTTGTTTCTCTGTGTCCATGTTGAGAGTGAATGTGAACGGGAGCGACTTTATAATTATCAATCAGCTGCTGCACCTGCAGGACTGTAATGAGGAACGTGTCAGGGTCTACATCACTTTAGGTGTGATTTCCCTTTGTGAGTATGTCACCAAAAATGACATTTTTTGTTGCAGGGGATGCTCAAAATCTGACTTGTATCTTAGTGCTGTCTTCTGTAAAAATCAGTGAGCCGATCGCACAAGCAGGAAATTACATTTCGGGGGGGGGCACTCTGTATACCATTTGTGTACAGAACACCTCCAGGCGGCCATATTGCATTTTCACAGAACATTTACAGCTTCTGCAGAATGTAAAGGAACGGTCATTTTAAAAATATTCAATTACAATATGACTTGTGTCGCAAATGTGTACACTATATTATTTTGTTTTTATTTGCTTCTTTTTTTCCCCACAAAAGTGGAGTTACCCTTTAAGGGCCGGTTCACACTGGTCCGACTTCCAGAGCACAAGTCGCATGACATGTCAAAATCAATGGTTTCCTGTGAGAGCCGTCTTAACCGGTCCGACTTTTAAAATGCTCCCTGCACTACTTTGGTCTGACTTGGGCACGATTTCTGCCCATTGATTTAAATGTAAGTCGCATCCAAGTCGGATCGTCATCTTAACCGATCCGACTTATGGCATGCGACTTGTGCTCTGAGGATCTTGAGGGCGAACCTCACGCCAAAATTAAAGAAAAAAAATTATTGCCCCCCCAAGACCATACCAGACCCTTCGGTCTGGTATAGATTTTGAGGGGAGACCCCACGGCAAAAGAAAAAAAAAATGCGTGAGGTCCCCCCGAATCCATATCAGACCCTTATCCAAGCACGCAGCCTGGCAGGTCAAGCGAGTGCCCCCCTGGACCATACCAGGCCACATGCCTTCAACATGTGGGGGGTGGGTGCTTTGGGGCATGGGGGGACTCTGTGCCCCACCCCCCCGCCCCAAAGCACCTCTTCCCCATGTTGATAGGGGACAAGGGCCTCTTCCCGACACCCGCGGGTGGTGGTTGTGGGGGTCTGCAGGCAGGGGGCTTATTGGGCCCCCCAGATTTTGCCCCCCCATGTGAATGAGTTTGGGGTACATTGTACCCCTACCCATTCACCCCAAAAAAAGAAGTGTAGTACTGTCTTCTTCCTCCGGTCTTTTCACCCCACTCTGGTGATGTCTTCTCCTTTCGCCGATTTCTTCTTCTTCCTTCTTCTTCTTCTTCCTTCTTCTTCCTTCTTCTTCTTCTTCTTCTTCCTTCTTCCTTCTTCTTCTTCCTTTTTCTTCCTTCTTCTTCTTTCTCCTTCTTCTTTCTCCTTTTTCTTTCTTCTTCTAACTTTGCCACCAACCTGCTCAAAATAAGAAAACCAATGCTGCTCCAATGCCGGATCCCGCGGTTATGTTAGCGACGGTGTCTGCCATTTCCTATATACAGAGGATATGAAAAGTCTACACACCCCGGGTGTTAAAATGTCCGGTTTCTGTGATGTAAAAGAATAAGACAAAGATAAATCATTTCAGAACTTTTTCCACCTTTAATGTGACCCATAAACTGTACAACTCCATTGAAAAACAAACTGAAATCTTTTAGGTGGAGGGAAGTAAAAATAAAAAATAAGTTAATACGGTTGCATAAGTATGCACACCCCTTACACTAATACTTTGTAGAAGCTCCTTTTGATTTTATTCCAGCACTCTGTCTTTTTGGGTATGAGTCTTATCAGCATGGCACATCCTGACTTGCCAATATTTGCCCGCTCTTCTCTGCAAAAACACTCCAAATCTGTCAGATTGCGAGGGCATCTCCTGGGCATAGCCCTCTTCACATCACCCCACAGATTTTCAATGGGATTCAGGTCTGGGCTCTGGCTGGGCCATCCCAAAACTTGAATCTTCTTCTGGTGAAGCCATTCTTTTTGTTGATTTGGATGGAGGCTTTGAGTCATTGGGGTTGATTTACTAATAAATGAGCAGAGGCTCAGCTGACTTTCATCAACCAATCATGTGCAAGCAAAAATGCTGTTTTTTTAAAATTTTCCTTGCATGTGATTGGGTATTCTTTGCAAAGTGAAGCTTTACCTCATTTACTAAGTTCTGGAGCAATTGCACTTTCCAAGGTGCACAGTCTATTGGCCTTTAGTAAATCAACCCCATGGTCATGCTGCAAGATGAAATTCCTCTTCATGTTCAGCTTTCTAGCCGAAGCCTGAAGGTTTTGTGCCAATGTTGACTGGTATTTGGAACTGTTCATAATTCCCTCTACCTTGACTAAGGCCCCTGTTCCAGCTGAAGAAAAACAGCCTCAAAGCATAATGCTGCCCCCACCATGCTTCACAGTGGTTATGGTGTTATTTTGGTCATGTGTTGTTTTTGTGCCAAATATATCTTTTAGAATTATGGCCAAAAAGTTCATCATTGGTATCAGTAGGAGGAATAATGCCACATCATTGGTATCAGTGGGAGGAATAGTGGCCCATCATTGGTGTCAGTGGGAGGAATAGTGGCCCATCATTGGTATCAGTGGGAGGAATAGTGTCCCATCATTGGTATCAGTGGGAAGAATAGTGGCCCATCATTGGTATCAGTGGGAGGAATAGTGCCCCATAATTGGTGTCAGTGGCGGGAATAGTGCCCCATCATTGGTATCAGCGGGAAGAATAGTGCACCATCATTGGTATCAGTGGGAGGAATAGTGTCCCATCCATCATTGGAGCACAGGTGTGTCAGGAGGAGGCTGTCTCTCTGGAGCTGCTGCAGATCCGTGTGAGAGGGGACTGGTGAGGAAATCTATCCCAGCTCTCCTGGCCCCTTTCTGGGGAAGCCATGGAGGCCAGCAGGGCCTCTCCTGCTGGAAGCTCCCAGCCATCTCCTGGGCCATCAGGTGATATGCCTTCCTCTCTACAAACCATGGCTTGTGATCTTTCTGCCCCTGGTAAGGATGAAGGCTCAGAGGCAATTCAGGAGCGAGTGGTGGCCGGGATTAAAGCCCTGAATAGAGAAAGAGACAAGCTCTATAAACTGAGAGCGGAGCTGAAGCGCCTGAGAAGGCAGCGTGAGGGCTTACATAGCCAGAAACGAGGGTCCATGGATCCGGAGATCCAACTGGCCAAGGTCCGGGTGGAACACCAGGAGACCATTGTGTCCATCATGGAAGGAAGAGATGGGCCATTTAAGGAAAAGTTTTACAATGAAAAAAGGTTTGCGAGGATGACAAAGATGGAGGTGGAGGAGGAGACCCCCAGTTCTGACCCCCTGCCCCCTCAGGTAGAGGTAAGCAGCCCCATGCCTTCCCAGGACTCAGGAGGCATGCTCAGGGCCATCCAGGTAATGGAGTCTCCTGTGTGGGGGGATCAGCTGGCGTTTGGTGATGAGAACATAACTGATAATGTGCCTGATAATGTCAAGCCCCAAGCAGGGGATGAATCTGTTTTTGTGTCATCTAACACCATGAGCAATGTAGAAAGTGTGCCCAGTGACAATCAAGTTTCTAATGCTATGTGTAGCAATGTTTTACCTTCTAATGCTGCAGCGCAGCAAGAGCTGCATTTAAAAAATGACATTTCTGAAAAGGAACTACCGGTGTCAGCAGAGCCCATTAACTCTCCTTTGGCTGAGTCTAAAGATGTTTGCCCCACAGCTGCTGGAGACTCTACAGTGCAGCATCAGGAGACAGCTGGTATTGCAGCAACTGTGACTATTCCTGATGGGAAATTGAACGTGTGTGTGACTGATAGCAATTGTACAAGTGTGATGGACAATCGTCCCAGCTCAGTCCAAGCAAATAATAATAATGTACAGACTACTGTGACTTCAGTGTGGGGCCTTGGCCCTGATAAACCCACGTTTGCTCAGGTGGTACGCTCTGCTCCTGGTGGCTCCGCCCCCAAGCGGGGTTTCCCCCTGCAGCCTACCACTTTGGGCACCCCAGGATCTGGTCTTGGGTCTCTGGCTTCTGCTGGGGGTCCGAGAAGAAATGTGGTAATTCTCAAATGGGAAGGTGGTGCGATCCCTCCAGCACGGCGTGCAGTGGTGGATTTGATTTTGGAGATGGGTTTTGGGGCAAATGACCTGTATGCCTTTATACATGTAGCTGGGACACGGGATTATACCATTAGTTTCACCAGGCCAGAGGGTCTTGACCTGTTCTGGGAGAGATATGAGGCTCGGTGCAGGTCAAGACCTGAATGGGAAGGTCTGGCCCCAGTTGCGGTTTCGCAAAGGTCAACGGTGAAAAAGATAACCATCATACTCACCAATGAGAGTGTTCCTGCTCGGGACCTAGAGGTCTGGTTAAGGAACTATGGTGAGGTTTTGACTAAGCCCAGCAAAATCCTTGATGAACGTAACATCTGGACTGGGGGTTGGTCGGTTACAGTCAGGTTGGCCAGGGATGGGAATGTTGTCCGTCACCTGCCCTCCTCAGCTTTTATAGGGAGGGATAGGATGACTATTTTCTACCCTGGTCAGCCGAAGCTGTGTCACCGCTGTGGAGAAAAGGGGCATTTGAGCTCTTCCTGTTCAGCCTTGATATGTTCAGTGTGTCGGGGTCAGGGTCATATGGCCAAGGACTGCACCGAGATGATCAGGTGCAACCTGTGCCTGCGCCTTGGCCACCCCTACAGCAGATGTCCTGAAGCCTGGCACAATATGGAGAAGGAGGTAATTGATGACTTGTCAAGGCTGGACGGGATGGAGGGTGAGGCCCCTGGTGTACCATCCTCCTCTGCGGTGACTGACTCCCCTGGTCCTGCTCAGGATCCCTCTCCAGTTCCTGTGGCCACCCCTCCTGTGTCTGTAAGTATTCCTTCTGTATCTGTCTCTGTGTCCCCCCAGCCTACTGTATCCCCTCCTCTTGTGTCAGAACCTTCCAAGTCTGTGCCCCCCGAGTCAGTTACCCCCCAGGAGTCTACCCCTCCTAAGTCAGATTCAAAGGGAGTAACCCCCCCACCAGGAGTGGTAGTGGGTTTTAAAAAGGTCGCTTCTGCCTCTCTAAAGGAGTCTTCTGTAAAGACTTCAAAGAAAAAAACAGGAGATAAGGGCATCTCTGAAGCTGACCTGCAGTACCTGGAGGAGAGAAGGAAGGTTGGGAAGCGGAAGAAGCAGGTGGTGAGGACGGAACAGGCTCCAGTGCCTGTCTCCAACCGTTATAGGTCCTCTAAGTGGGAGATTTCCTCATCTGGAGCTTCTTCGGAGCGAAGTTCTGATTCTGAGATGGAGTTTGAGGCGGCCTCAAGAAAGAGAGAGGCTTCTGGTGATGAGCAGCAGAGGGGAGCTAAGAAGCAATCCACCCAATAACCCAAATGGCGGTTCCCCCTCCGTTAAAAGTGGTGACAATAAATGTCGCCAGCATTAAGTCAGTAAGAGCTCGTTCTATGGCCTTCTTTTTGTTCAGCCAATTAGATGCTGAAATTTTATTTTTGCAAGAGACTAGGCTCACCTCCTTGGCAGATATTCATATGGCCAAGAGAGATTGGAGGTATGGTCCATCTTACTGGTCTCTTGCGGCCGAGCCTTACGGCGGTGTGGCGGTGTTGTTTAAAACCGGCATGGTAACTATCCGGCAGGTTATTGAGGTGGAGATTGGGAGATGTATGGTCTTAGACGTCCTTGTGGGAGGGCAGGACCTGCGCCTAATTAATGTTTATGGGCCACACACAAAGTGGATTTTTTACAAGGATCAAGCCATTTCTTTTTACATCCCGGCAAGTGGTCTTTGGAGGTGACTTTAATACAGTAACTAGGCCCAAGGACAGGAAGGACTTCAAGGACAGACTGGGATATGATAGCGTTTTTTTAAATAGTATGGTTAGGGATGCTGGTCTTGTGGATGTGCACATTAAGCACCTCCCGGATGACACCGGGTTCACCTTTCATCGAGGTAATAGTCAGAGTAGAATAGATAGGTTTTTTTTGAAGGAGACCTCTGCTTTCTCACCCCCAGTGGTGCAGGCAGTAGAGTTCTCTGATCACTGTATGCTATCTGTGGTCCTGAATGCTTCAGACGCCCCTCAGAGGGGTAAGGGCATCTGGAGATTGAATTCGACTCTACTCAAGGAAGAACATGTTAGACAATCCTTTGAGGAATTCTTTCAGGCACAGGTGACCATCCTGGACTTTTGTAGCAGCAAGGCTGAGTGGTGGGAGCTGACCAAAAAGAGGATCGCTGGATTCTTCAGGGGCCTAGCCAATAGAAAACAGTTTAATAAATACATGACCTACCAACGTTTACGGAGGAAGCTGGATATTCTTGTCTCGAGAGGTGGAGATCCTGGGGAAATCTCCGAAGTGAAACTCCTTCTCAGGAAGTGTCAATATGACCGGCATGCCTCTTTGGTTCTGGAGAGGGACTATGGGAAGTACCACTCGCCTGACCCTTACCAGAACTGCAAACAAGGTGTAGCTGTTAAAACGGTCGTTGGCCTTAAAGACAGTACAGGTTCCTTGACAAAGTCCAGGTCAGGGATTCTGGAGGTCGTGAGGTCCTTTTATGCTGACCTTCTTGGGAGGAAAGAGCTTGACCGTGACAAGATGGAAGGCTTTTTGGACTCTACTCCAGGTCTAAATGATGAAGATGTCCCATTGATGAATTTGACAGAGGAGATCACAGTTGAAGAGGTGATGAGGGCAATTGAACAACTTGCCATCAAAAAGTCACCTGGACCGGATGGCTTGACGGCTGAGTTTTACAAAGCCTTTAAGTCTATTCTGGCCCCACATTTGGTAGAGGTTTTTAAGAGTTGCCTTGCTGAGGGGGTACTTCCCCCTTCCATGAGGCACTCAGCTGTGATTCTTCTTTCAAAGGGTAAAGATCCTTCGATGATTGAGAATTGGCGCCCCATCAGCCTTCTTAATGTCGATAGAAAGATACTGGCAAAGATATTTTTCTGGCGCCTATCGTCAGTAGCAGAGTCTTTGCTTTCTCGCCATCAGCACTGTTCGGTCCAGGGTAGGTGCACCTTCACAGCAGTTTTAGCTGTCCGGGAGGCCTTGGAGCGATGCAGGGCTGCAGGCTGGGGAAAGTATTTGCTGACATTAGATCAGGCAAAGGCTTTTGATCGTGTCAACCATGAGTACCTGTGGTTGCTCCTTAGTAAGTACGGTCTGCCGGGTGGTTTTGTCGATTGGTTAAAAGTCTTGTATAAGGGGGCAGAAAGCTTTCCTCTTGTTAATGGTTGGGTTGGGCAGTCCTTTAAAGTTGGCTCCGGGGTGCGCCAGGGTTGTCCCCTGAGTCCCCTGCTCTATGTGTTTGCAATCGACCCCTTCATCAGGAGGCTAGAGAGCGGCATGTTGTGTGGGGTACCAGTGGGTCTCCCGGGTGAACTGCCTTTGAGGGTTGTTGCCTATGCGGACGATGTGTCAGTGATTGTCACCGGGGCGGATGAAGCAGAGGAGGTGTTCTCTCTGACATCACGGTATTCTGAAGCATCAGGCTCCAAGATCAATCAGGAAAAGAGTGAAGTCTTCTGGATGGGAAAGGAAGGTGAGGGTTTTGATCTCCCGGACACCTTTCCAGTGCCCCAGGAAAGAATTAAGATTCTAGGCATTGAATTTGGACCCGGCGATTATGGCCTCAAAAACTGGGAAGGCAGACTGGAAATTGCCAATACTAAGGTGGTCAGCTGGAAGAAATGGAAGTTATCTATGAGGGAAAGGGTTGATCTGATTAAGACTTACCTGATTCCGATCTTTTTGTATGTCAGCTTTGTCTGCATCTTGCCAGTGTCTCTCTATGCTAGGGTCAGTAGTGTGTTCTTCCAGATGTTGTGGGGGAACAGGCTGAACCCCATCAAGAGGAATGTCACCTATCTATCCAGGAGGGAGGGTGGCTTAGGTATGGTCAACCCAGTTCTTTTCTTTTCACTGCTTTTTCTCAAGTTTAATATTGGTAATATGCTTGCAGTGGAACCTCCTGAATGGGCAGGCATTTTTAGATCTTGGTTTAGGCCTTTTCTGCGACTTTGGGAAGAAGGTGGCCAAGTGAAGAATCTCAGGGGTCATCGTGGTCAGCTACCAGCCTATGTCGCTCCGTGCCTGAAGTTATTACGGCAGTGGCGATTGTCGGCTGAAGATCTCAGATCGGTTCCGAGGAAAGTTCTTATGAGTCGAGTCTTGAGCGAAGTCTTTCATGACCCACTGGCCTTAAGGGATTGCCCAGGCCCAGTTTTGAGGGCAGGGTTAAGACTTATTAATTCAGGGATCTGGCCCGGATGTGCTTCCATGGGAGGCTCTATGTTAGGGGCAATTTGAAATTCCGCAGTGGGGTGGATCGTAGCTGTCCTCGGGAGGAGTGTGCAGGTGAGGAGGAGACTATGGACCATTTTCTGCTTCATTGCCCTTTTAACATAGAGGTGTACAAACAGGTGGGACGGGCCCTCGGTGTTCCTTTCCTCTCCGGGCTGGGTTATGCTGAGTGGGTGTATGGAGCATTCAATACTGGTGGGGTTTTTTGTTTAGATACACTTTTTCTAGTTTGCATAGTAGTCCGTTATTTCACTTGGAACGCACGGTGTCAGGTCAGCATTCGGCGTAAAATCCTTCCTGTTCAGGTGGTGGTGTATGACATTCTGCATGAGGTGGAGAAGATTCGGGTACTTGAGAGAGACAAGCGGAGTCAGGGGGCTTGGTTGAAGGCGTGGAGGGGTTTCAAGCCTCCCTGACTGCCAGGAGTCTCTTTCCCGGGTGTGGCTGTCTGTCTCTTATCACCCTAGATTATTATTTTTTGGATTAATTTTTGATAAATGGCTGCGTACATAGGTGATGGGTTGTGCCTCTTAGGCCCTCTCTGCTGCTTTATGTAAATAGTTTTGGTAACGGATTATGTATATATTCTGAACATGGATGTGTATTCCTTGGATTTCTGTTGAAGTTTTGTACTATGGTTTTGTTTTTTACTTTTGTATAAAATTGGTTGCTTGATTCTTTTAATAAAAGATCAATAGTGTCCCATCATTGTTGTCAGTGGGAGGAATAGTGTCCCATCATTGTCAGTGGGAGGAATAGTGCCCCATCATTGGTGTCAGTGGAAGGAGAAGTGCCCCATCTTTGGTATCAGTGGGAGGAATAGTGCCCCATCATTGGTATCAGTGGGATGAATAGTGCCCCATCATTGGTGTCAGTGGAAGAAGTGCCCCAGCATTGGTATCAGTGGGAGGAATAGTGTCCCTTCATTGGTGTCAGTGGGAGGAATAGTGCCCCATCATTGGTGTCAGTGGAAGGAGAAGTGCCCCATCATTTGTATCAGTGGGAGGAATAGTGCCCCATCATTGGTATCAGTGGTAGGAATAGTGTCCCATCATTGGTGTCAGTTGGAGGAATATTGTCCCATCATTGGTATCAGTGGGAGGAATAGTGCCCTATCATTGGTATCAGTGGGAGGAATAGTGCCCCATCATTGGTATCAGTGGGAGGAATAGTGCCCCATCATTGGTATCAGTGGGAGGAATAGTGTCCCATCATTGGTGTCAGTTGGAGGAATATTGTCCCATCATTGGTATCAGTGGGAGGAATAGTGCCCCATCATTGGTATCAGTGGGAGGAATAGTGCCCCATCATTGGTGTCAGTGGAAGGAGAAGTGCCCCATCATTTGTGTCAGTGGGAGGAATAGTGTCCCATCATTGGTGTCAGCGGGAGGAATATTGCCCCATCATTGGTATCAGTGGGAGGAATAGTGTCCCATCATTGGTGTCAGCGGGAGGAATATTGCCCCATCATTGGTATCAGCGGGAGGAATATTGCCCCATCATTGGTATCAGTGGGAGGAATATTGCCCCATCATTGGTGTCAGTGGGAGGAATAGTGCCCCATCATTGGTATCAGTGGGAGGAATAGTGCCCCATCATTGGTATCAGTGGGACGAATAGTGCCCCATCATTGGTATCAGTGGGACGAATAGTGCCCCATCATTGGTATCAGTGGGAGGAATAGTGCCCCATCATTGGTGTCAGTGGAAGAAGAAGTGCCCCATCATTGGTATCAGTGGGAGGAATAGTGCCCCATCATTGGTGTCAGTGGAAGAAGAAGTGCCCCATTATTGGTATCAGTGGGAGGAATAGTGCCCCAAGGGCTGCAAAGGCATGCAAAGCACCACGTCCGGCCCATGGGGGCCACTGTTCAGAGACCACTGCAATAGATGAAGAGTTACTCTAACAACATGTGAGATCTAAACAATCTATGTAAATTTATAAAAAAAACTTCTGCCCACATTTGCATTACTTTCAGTACAGCCCTTGTATGCGTATACTAGAGATGCACAATTCATCGGTAAAAAACGTGATCTCGATTCAACCCCCCCTCACGATCTCTATGCAGAATTTCCCGGATTCATTCATATAACAAGTGTAGAGAGTTCTCTGCTCACTCAGCTGTCAAAACAAAAACAACGGGCAGCATTGTTGGGCTGGTATATAACTATAAACATTGTAACTTTTACTTCTTGGATCAAAGAAATGAACTTTGGTCTGTCATGAGGGAAGTTTAACCACTTAAAGTGATTGCAAACCCACAAAAAAACCTGCAAGACAAAGAGGCCTAATGAGCCTGTATGATACGAGCCGTTGCTTCAGTGCGCACGTGCGGATGATGTCGGGACGCGCTGATACAGGGAATATCTCCTAAACCGCGCACCTTTAGGAGATATCCGGGGTAGCCTTATTATAGGCTTACCTGTAGTAAAAAGTGTTCTGTAAGGGTTTACAACCACTTTAAAGACTAAACTTTTCTGACACTTGTTTCTTGCAAAGTTAAAATCTGTATTTTTTGCTAGAAAATTACTGGAAACCCCCAAACATTATATATATATATATATATATATATATATATATATATATATATATATATATATATATTTTTTTTTTTTTAGCAGAGACCCTAGAGAATAAAACAGTGATTGTTGCAATATTTTATGTCACACTGTATAATGTGAAAGATGGTGTTAGGCCACGAGAATCGTGATCTTTAACCACTTTGTGCCCGCTGGCCGTCATATGACGTCCTTGACTTTGTGCGGTTATATCTGAATGTTGGGTGCAGCTACAAGCATCATTCAGCCGGCGATTCCCTATAGCATAAGAACAATCATGGCAGCTGTTCCGCCGCTTGATCGTTTTTTACAGGTGGCGAGAGGGGACCCCCCCCCCCCCTCCTCCCGCCGCCCTCCGGTGCTTCTACCGACTCACTGCTTCCATCGGTGAGTCAGAGAAGGGATCCACCGGCCCCGGATGTTTACCATAGAGATTTCCGGCGGACCAGATGGTCGCCAGAGTCTCTATGATCGTTTTCATATCTCACTGTAAAGAGGACCGATCATGCCATATTCCTATTACAAGGGATGTTTACATTCCTTGTAATAGGAATAAAAGTGATAAAAAAGAAATTTATTTAAAAAAAAGTGTCAATTAAAAAAAAAAAAATTTAAAGCGCCCCTGTCCCCGTGTGCTCGCACGCATGCGTAAGTCCCGCCCACTTATGAAAACTGTGTTCAAACCACACATGTGAGGTCTCGCCGCGAACCTTATGCCGCGTACACACGGTCGGACTTTCCGGCATACTTGGTCCGGCGGACCAGAGTGTGCCGGACAATCCGCCCGTGTGTAGGCGCCGGCGGACTTTTCCGGCGGACTTTTTCCCAAAAGCCCGCCGGACCTAGATTTGAAAAAAGTGTTTAATCTTTCCGCCGGACTCAGTTTCGGGCGGAAAGTCCGCTCGTGTGTGTGCTGGTCCGACGGAAAGCCCGCTCGTGTGTATGCTGGTCTGACGGACCAGATACAACACGAGGGCAGGGTATTGCATCTCGCGGTCGCTGCAATAGGAAAAACACATTTTCCTATTGCGGCGAGCGCGGGGCATACCAGGCCCTTAGGTCTGGTATGGATTATACTGTGACCTTTTAGGGGGCGTGGTCACTGGGTGATGTTGACCACGCCCCCTAAAACGTCACAGTCCCAGCATGCCCAGGGACTGTGACATCAAAAGGGGGCGGGGTCTCCGCCTATATAAGTCACAACGCAGCCCTCGGAGAGCAGTCCAGCCGGAGAGAGCGTCGTGTCAATATCTGGAGAAGAGAAGAGAAGAAGCCCAGAAGCCCAGAAGTCCGGACCTCCGCTGGCAAGAGAGCTACCTGAAGACAGCAGAGGAGCCGGCCGAAGAACTGGAACACCGGGAGAAGAGAGCGGAGAAGAACCAACCGGACGCCGGGAGAAGATGAACCGGAGGGACCCCCGAAGCCGGAAGAAGACCCCCGAAGCCGGAGGAAGATCCCCCCCCGGAGCTGTTTAATAAAATATTTTAAAAACCTGTGTAGGGTGTTTTATTACTTACACTTTTTCCCTAGGTGAATGGGTAGGGGTACCATGTACCCCATACTCATTCACATAGGGTGGGGGGCCGGGATCTGGGGGCCCCCTTATTAAAGGGGGCTCCCAGATTCCGATAAGCCCCCGCCCGCAGACCCCGACAACCAACGGCCAGGGTTGTCAGGAAAAGGCCCTTGTCCTCATCAACATGGGGACAAGGTGCTTTGGGGTGGGGGGGGGCCCCGCAGGGCGCCCCAAAGCACCCACCCCCCATGTTGAGGGCATGCGGCCTGGTACGGTTCAGGAGGGGGGGGGGCGCTCGCTCGTCCCCACCCCCTTTCCTGACCGGCCAGGCTGCGTGCTCGGATCGGGGTCTGGTATGGATTTTAGGGGGGACCCCACGCCGTTTTTTCGGCGTAGGGGGTTCCCTTTATAATCCATACCAGACCTAAGGGCCTGGTATGCCCCGCGACGGGGCTCGCAAGGTGTCAATCTCGCCGATAAAAGCGGCAAGATTGACATCCTTTGCTAGTCCCGTCGCACCTAAGTCACGTTCAAAATGAACGGACTTGTCCGTGTGTGGGTAAGTCCATTCATTCTGAAAGTCCGCCGTAACTCCGGCGAAAGTCCGTCGGAAAGACGGGCGGACTTAGCCCGCCGGAAAGTCCGGTCGTGTGTGGGCAAGTCCGTCCGTTTTAAAGTCCGGCGCACCTGGCGGACAAAGTCCGTCGGAAAGTGTGCCGGACCAAGTAGGATAGTAAGTCCGACCGTGTGTACGCGGCATTAGAGTAATAATTCTATCCCTAGACCTCCTCTGTAACTCAAAACATGTAACTAGTAAAAAAATGTAAAGTGTTGCCTATGGGGATTTTTTAAGTACCAAAGTTTGGCGCCATTCCACGAGCGTGTGCAATTTTGAAGCGTGACATGTTAGGTATCTATTTACTCGGTGTAACTTCATCTTTCCCATTATGCAAAAAAAAAATTGGGCTAACTTTACTGTTTTTTTTTTGAAAGCACAAAACTGTCCCCCCCCCCCCCCAAAAAAAACGCGTTTGAAAAAAATTGCTGCGCAAGTACCGTGCGAGATAAAAAGTTGCAACGACCGCCATTGTATTCTCTAGGGTCTTTGCTAAAAAAAAATACACATATAATGTTTGGGGGTTCTATGTAATTTTCTAGCAAAAAAAGTGATGATTTTTACATGTAGGAGAGAAATGTCAGAATTGGCCTGGGTGGCAAAAGGGGTTAATCTAAGCAAAAAAAAAAAAATGTGATTCTCATTTTAGCCAGAATCGTGCAGCTCTAGTGTATACAGTATGTGTGTGTGTGTATATATATATATATATATATATACAGTAAAACCTTGGATTGAGAGCATAATTCGTTCCGGAAACATGCTTGTAATCCAAAGCACTTGTATATCAAAGCAAATTTCCCCATAAGAAATAATGGAAAATTCAAATGATTTGTTCCACAACCATTTATTCATAAATCCTTCAGTTTATAGTCCATATAAAAAGATTATAGCGATGTGATGGGTTGTGTAACCATAAAATGTCCATCCACTAATGGAAGCCTCCACAAGGGGATCAGAAACAAAATCCAGCAGGAGCTCCAGAGTATAAAAGAGAAGAGAGGCGCCTCTTATGCCCCGTACACACGGTCGGATTTTCTGACGAAAAATGTGTGATAGGACCTTGTTGTCGGAAATTCCGACCGTGTGTGGGCTCCATCGGACATTTTCCATCGGAATTTCCGACACACAAAGTTTGGGAGCAGGCTATAAAATTTTCCGACAACAAAATCCGTTGTCGGAAATTCCGATCGTGTGTACACAAATCCGATGGACAAAGTGCCACGCATGCTCAGAATAAATTAAGAGACGAAAGCTATTGGCCACTGCCCCGTTTATAGTCCCGACGTACGTGTTTTACGTCACCGCGTTCAGAATGATTGGATTTTCCGACAACTTTGTGTGACCGTGTGTATGCAAGACAAGTTTGAGCCAACATCCGTCGGAAAAAATCCTAGGATTTTGTTAGAATGTCCGACCGTGTGTACGGGGCATTAGTGTAGCAATATGTTGCACCTTCATTAAATGTAACCACTTAAATTGCTACACTTAGAGGCCCCTCTCTTCTCTTTTATATTCAGTTGTGACATGACGCTACTTGTATATCAAGTTAAAATTTATTTTAAAATTTTGCTTGTCTTGCAAAATGCTCTCAAACCAAGGTTTTACTGTGTGTGTGTGTGTATATATATATATATCTATATCTATCTATCTATCTATCTATCTATCTATCTATCTATCTATCTATCTATCTATCTATCTATCTATCTATCTATCTATCTATCTATCTATCTATCTATCTAATCTATCTATCGATATAGATATATAGATATAGATATATCTATCTATCTATCTATCTATCTATCTATCTATCTATCTATCTATCTATCTATCTATCTATCTATCTATCTATCTATCTATCTATCTATCTATCTATCTAATCTATCTATCGATATAGATATATAGATATAGATATAGATATATATATATATATATATATATACACACACACACACAGTATATGTCATTGGTAGAAGCCTGTGATAAAACTATTTTGCAGACTAATGAACTTATTCCAATGACTGTGTATTGTATAATGGACCTCAATCATTCAAATTGACTGCAATCTTCCATGTTAGCGATAATAACTGCTATTACTTTGTCTGCTATACAAAAGGCTCTCTTATCCTCGTGGCTTTGAACTGACTGAGAGGCTCATTGTGATGGGGAACGCTCAGAATTCTGAGCTGATATTTAAAGTTGGCAATCAGTCCCATTAGTGTCTGTGTGTCACAATGTGCCTCTATCTATCTCTATGTGCGCCGTAATGATAGACTTCATTCCCATTCTCACACATCTGGGTTGTATAGAGAATGTGTGCGCCCCGATCCTTCCCAGCTGAGCGCTGGGCGATCTCTGTGGGTGTGGAAGGTGCTAAAAGCGCTAATAAACCCCAAACCAAAAATGGAATATGTTGCAATTAATTAGATTAGATGTGGTGGCCGCATTAGTTTTCTTTCCTTTTTTCTGTTTTCACCTGGTGATCTGGCCAGTAACACACCTCCTGTATTGGAGCTCTGGATGAAGGAGCACAGGGGGGCATCTTTGGACAGCAGCTTTGGGAGTCTGGGTGGTGGTGGTGGTGGTGGTGGGGGGGGTGTTAGAGATATATATTAGTATTTATATTAGTATTAGCAGATTCAGATACACTAACATTTGTTTTTGTGATACAATTTTGCAAATAAGTAATTTTTCTTCTTCACTAATGGGCACTGATGAGGCTGCACTGATGGGCACTGATGAGGCTGCACTGATGGGCACTGATAAGGGTGCACTGATGGCACCTTCTTGGAGGGATAGGGATTGGTTGGGTTGCCCTGGGTGTTTTCTTGGAGGGTCAGAGATTGGTTGGTTTGTCCTGGGTGTTTTCTCGGAGGGATAGGGATTGGTTGGTTTGCCCTGGGTGTTTTCTTGGAGGGATGGGGATTGGTTGGTTTGCACTGGGTAGTTTGTTGGAGGGTCAGAGATTGGTTGGTTTGCCCTTGTGTTTTCTTGGAGGGATAGGGATTGGTTGGTTTGCCCTGGGTGCCCTCTTAGAGGGATAGGGATTGGTTGGTTTGCACTGGGTGTTTTCTTGGAGGGATAGGGATTGGTTGGTTTGCACTGGGTGTTTTCTTGGAGGGATAGGGATTGGTTGGTTTGCACTGGGTGTTTTCTTGGAGGGATAGGGATTGGTTGGTTTGCACTGGGTGTTTTCTTGGAGGGATAGGGATTGGTTGGTTTGCCCTGGGTGTTTTCTTGGAGGGATAGGGATTGGTTGGTTTACCCTGGGTGTTTTCTTGGAGGGATAGGGATTGGTTGGGTTGCCCTGGGTGTTTTCTTGGAGGGATAGGGAATGGTTGGGTTGCCCTGGGTGTTTTCTTGGAAGGTTGGGGAATGGTTGGTTTGCCCTGAAGGTTTCTTGGAGGGATAGTGATTGGTTGGTTTGCACTGGGTAGTTTATTGGAGGGTCAGAGATTGGTTGGTTTGCCCTTGTGTTTTCTTGAAGGGATAGGGATTGGTTGGTTTGCACTGGGTGTTTTCTTGGAGGGATAGGGATTGGTTTGTTTGCCCTGGGTGTTTTCTTGGAGGGATAGGGATTGGTTGGTTTGCTCTGGGTGTTTTCTTGGAGAGATAGGGATTGGTTGGTTTGCACCTGGTGTTTTCTTGGAAGGATAGGGATTGGTTGGTTTGCCCTGGGTGTTTTCTTGGAGGGATAGGGATTGGTTGGTTTGCACTGGGTGTTTTCTTGGAGGGATAGGCATTGGTTGGTTTGCCCTGGGTGTTTTCTTGGAGGGATAGGGATTGGTTGGTTTGCACTGGGTGTTTTCTTGGAGGGATAGGGATTTATTGGTTTGCCCTGGGTGTTTTCTTGGAGGGATGGGGATTGGTTGGTTTGCACTGGGTGTTTTCTTGGAGGGATAGGGATTGGTTGGTTTGCCCTGGGTGTTTTCTTGGAGGGATAGGGATTGGTTGGTTTGCCCTGGGTGTTTTCTTGGAGGGATAGGGATTGGTTGGGTTGCCCTGGGTGTTTTCTTGGAGGGATAGGGAATGGTTGGGTTGGCCTGGGTGTTTTCTTGGAAGGTTGGGGAATGGTTGGTTTGCCCTGAAGGTTTCTTGGAGGGATAGTGATTGGTTGGTTTGCACTGGGTAGTTTATTGGAGGGTCAGAGATTGATTGGTTTGCCCTTGTGTTTTCTTGAAGGGATAGGGATTGGTTGGTTTGCCCTGGGTGCCCTCTTAGAGGGATAGGGATTGGTTGGTTTGCACTGGGTGTTTTCTTGGAGGGATAGGGATTGGTTGGTTTGCCCTGCATGTTTTCTTGGAGGGATAGGGATTGGTTGGTTTGCCCTGGGTATTTTCTTGGAGGGATAGGGATTGGTTGGTTTGCCCTGGGTGTTTTCTTGGAGGGATAGGGATTGGTTGGTTTGCACTGGGTGTTTTCTTGGAAGGATAGGGATTGGTTGGTTTGCCCTGGGTGTTTTCTTGGAGGGATAGGGATTGGTTGGTTTGCACTGGGTGTTTTCTTGGAGGGATAGGGATTGGTTGGTTTGCCCTGGGTGTTTTCTTGGAGGGATGGGGATTGGTTGGTTTGCACTGGGTAGTTTATTGGAGGGTCAGAGATTGGTTGGTTTGCCCTTGTGTTTTCTTGGAGGGATAGGGATTGGTTGGTTTGCCCTGGGTGCCCTCTTAGAGGGATAGGGATTGGTTGGTTTGCACTGGGTGTTTTCTTGGAGGGATAGGGATTGGTTGGTTTGCCCTGGGTGTTTTCTTGGAGGGATAGGGATTGGTTGGTTTACCCTTGGTGTTTTCTTGGAGGGATAGGGATTGGTTGGTTTGCCCTGGGTCTTTTCTTGGAGGGATAGGGATTGGTTGGGTTGCCCTGAGTGTTTTCTTGGAGGGATAGGGAATGGTTGGGTTGGCCTGGGTGTTTTCTTGGAAGGCTAGGGAATGGTTGGTTTGCCCTGAAGGTTTCTTGGAGGGATAGTGATTGGTTGGTTTGCACTGGGTAGTTTATTGGAGGGTCAGAGATTGGTTGGTTTGCCCTTGTGTTTTCTTGAAGGGATAGGGATTGGTTGGTTTGCCCTGGGTGCCCTCTTAGAGGGATAGGGATTGGTTGGTTTGCCCTGGGTGTTTTCTTGGAGGGATAGGGATTGGTTGGGTTGCCCTGGGTGTTTTCTTGGAGGGATAGGAAATGGTTGGGTTGCCCTGGGTGTTTTCTTGGAAGGCTGGGGAATGGTTGGTTTGCCCTGAAGGTTTCTTGGAGGGATAGTGATTGGTTGGTTTGCACTGGGTAGTTTATTGGAGGGTCAGAGATTGGTTGGTTTGCCCTTGTGTTTTCTTGAAGGGATAGGGATTGGTTGGTTTGCCCTGGGTGTCCTCTTAGAGGGATAGGGATTGGTTGGTTTGCCCTGGGTGTTTTCTTGGAGGGATAGGGAATGGTTGGGTTGCCCTGGGTGTTTTCTTGGAGAGATAGGGATTGGTTGGTTTGCACCTGGTGTTTTCTTGGAAGGATAGGGATTGGTTGGTTTGCCCTGGGTGTTT
Organism: Lithobates septentrionalis; assembly: GCA_037952835.1. NCBI lineage: Eukaryota > Metazoa > Chordata > Amphibia > Anura > Ranidae > Lithobates > Lithobates septentrionalis. The sequence goes on along the minus strand of JBBDGP010005075.1, from coordinate 112,613 downwards.
TCTTGGAGAGATAGGGATTGGTTGGTTTGCACTGGGTGTTTTCTTGGAGGGATAGGGATTGGTTGGTTTGCCCTGGGTGTTTTCTTGGAGGGATAGGGATTGCTTGGTTTGCACTGGGTGTTTTCTTGGAGGGATAGGGATTTATTGGTTTGCCCTGAGTGTTTTCTTGGAGGGATGGGGATTCGTTGGTTTGCACTGGGTGTTTTCTTGGAGGGATAGGGATTGGTTGGTTTGCCCTGGGTGTTTTCTTGGAGGGATAGGGATTGGTTGGTTTGCCCTGGGTGTTTTCTTGGAGGGATAGGGATTGGTTGGTTTGCCCTGGGTGTTTTCTTGGAGGGATAGGGATTGGTTGGGTTGCCCTGGGTGTTTTCTTGGAGGGATAGGGAATGGTTGGGTTGCCCTGGGTGTTTTCTTGGAAGGTTGGGGAATGGTTGGTTTGCCCTGAAGGTTTCTTGGAGGGATAGTGATTGGTTGGTTTGCACTGGGTAGTTTATTGGAGGGTCAGAGATTGGTTGGTTTGCCCTTGTGTTTTCTTGAAGGGATAGGGATTGGTTGGTTTGCACTGGGTGTTTTCTTGGAGGGATAGGGATTGGTTTGTTTGCCCTGGGTGTTTTCTTGGAGGGATAGGGATTGGTTGGTTTGCTCTGGGTGTTTTCTTGGAGAGATAGGGATTGGTTGGTTTGCACCTGGTGTTTTCTTGGAAGGATAGGGATTGGTTGGTTTGCCCTGGGTGTTTTCTTGGAGGGATAGGGATTGGTTGGTTTGCACTGGGTGTTTTCTTGGAGGGATAGGGATTGGTTGGTTTGCCCTGGGTGTTTTCTTGGAGGGATAGGGATTGGTTGGTTTGCACTGGGTGTTTTCTTGGAGGGATAGGGATTTATTGGTTTGCCCTGGGTGTTTTCTTGGAGGGATGGGGATTGGTTGGTTTGCACTGGGTGTTTTCTTGGAGGGATAGGGATTGGTTGGTTTGCCCTGGGTGTTTTCTTGGAGGGATAGGGATTGGTTGGTTTGCCCTGGGTGTTTTCTTGGAGGGATAGGGATTGGTTGGGTTGCCCTGGGTGTTTTCTTGGAGGGATAGGGAATGGTTGGGTTGGCCTGGGTGTTTTCTTGGAAGGTTGGGGAATGGTTGGTTTGCCCTGAAGGTTTCTTGGAGGGATAGTGATTGGTTGGTTTGCACTGGGTAGTTTATTGGAGGGTCAGAGATTGATTGGTTTGCCCTTGTGTTTTCTTGAAGGGATAGGGATTGGTTGGTTTGCCCTGGGTGCCCTCTTAGAGGGATAGGGATTGGTTGGTTTGCACTGGGTGTTTTCTTGGAGGGATAGGGATTGGTTGGTTTGCCCTGCATGTTTTCTTGGAGGGATAGGGATTGGTTGGTTTGCCCTGGGTATTTTCTTGGAGGGATAGGGATTGGTTGGTTTGCCCTGGGTGTTTTCTTGAAGGGATAGGGATTGGTTGGTTTGCACTGGGTGTTTTCTTGGAAGGATAGGGATTGGTTGGTTTGCCCTGGGTGTTTTCTTGGAGGGATAGGGATTGGTTGGTTTGCACTGGGTGTTTTCTTGGAGGGATAGGGATTGGTTGGTTTGCCCTGGGTGTTTTCTTGGAGGGATGGGGATTGGTTGGTTTGCACTGGGTAGTTTATTGGAGGGTCAGAGATTGGTTGGTTTGCCCTTGTGTTTTCTTGGAGGGATAGGGATTGGTTGGTTTGCCCTGGGTGCCCTCTTAGAGGGATAGGGATTGGTTGGTTTGCACTGGGTGTTTTCTTGGAAGGATAGGGATTGGTTGGTTTGCCCTGGGTGTTTTCTTGGAGGGATAGGGATTGGTTGGTTTGCACTGGGTGTTTTCTTGGAGGGATAGGGATTGGTTGGTTTGCCCTGGGTGTTTTCTTGGAGGGATGGGGATTGGTTGGTTTGCACTGGGTAGTTTATTGGAGGGTCAGAGATTGGTTGGTTTGCCCTTGTGTTTTCTTGGAGGGATAGGGATTGGTTGGTTTGCCCTGGGTGCCCTCTTAGAGGGATAGGGATTGGTTGGTTTGCACTGGGTGTTTTCTTGGAGGGATAGGGATTGGTTGGTTTGCCCTGGGTGTTTTCTTGGAGGGATAGGGATTGGTTGGTTTACCCTTGGTGTTTTCTTGGAGGGATAGGGATTGGTTGGTTTGCCCTGGGTCTTTTCTTGGAGGGATAGGGATTGGTTGGGTTGCCCTGAGTGTTTTCTTGGAGGGATAGGGAATGGTTGGGTTGGCCTGGGTGTTTTCTTGGAAGGCTAGGGAATGGTTGGTTTGCCCTGAAGGTTTCTTGGAGGGATAGTGATTGGTTGGTTTGCACTGGGTAGTTTATTGGAGGGTCAGAGATTGGTTGGTTTGCCCTTGTGTTTTCTTGAAGGGATAGGGATTGGTTGGTTTGCCCTGGGTGCCCTCTTAGAGGGATAGGGATTGGTTGGTTTGCCCTGGGTGTTTTCTTGGAGGGATAGGGATTGGTTGGGTTGCCCTGGGTGTTTTCTTGGAGGGATAGGAAATGTTTGGGTTGCCCTGGGTGTTTTCTTGGAAGGCTGGGGAATGGTTGGTTTGCCCTGAAGGTTTCTTGGAGGGATAGTGATTGGTTGGTTTGCACTGGGTAGTTTATTGGAGGGTCAGAGATTGGTTGGTTTGCCCTTGTGTTTTCTTGAAGGGATAGGGATTGGTTGGTTTGCCCTGGGTGTCCTCTTAGAGGGATAGGGATTGGTTGGTTTGCCCTGGGTGTTTTCTTGGAGGGATAGGGAATGGTTGGGTTGCCCTGGGTGTTTTCTTGGAGAGATAGGGATTGGTTGGTTTGCACCTGGTGTTTTCTTGGAAGGATAGGGATTGGTTGGTTTGCCCTGGGTGTTTTCTTGGAGAGATAGGGATTGGTTGGTTTGCACTGGGTGTTTTCTTGGAGGGATAGGGATTGGTTGGTTTGCCCTGGGTGTTTTCTTGGAGGGATAGGGATTGCTTGGTTTGCACTGGGTGTTTTCTTGGAGGGATAGGGATTTATTGGTTTGCCCTGAGTGTTTTCTTGGAGGGATGGGGATTCGTTGGTTTGCACTGGGTGTTTTCTTGGAGGGATAGGGATTGGTTGGTTTGCCCTGGGTGTTTTCTTGGAGGGATAGGGATTGGTTGGTTTGCCCTGGGTGTTTTCTTGGAGGGATAGGGATTGGTTGGTTTGCCCTGGGTGTTTTCTTGGAGGGATAGGGATTGGTTGGGTTGCCCTGGGTGTTTTCTTGGAGGGATAGGGAATGGTTGGGTTGCCCTGGGTGTTTTCTTGGAAGGTTGGGGAATGGTTGGTTTGCCCTGAAGGTTTCTTGGAGGGATAGTGATTGGTTGGTTTGCACTGGGTAGTTTATTGGAGGGTCAGAGATTGGTTGGTTTGCCCTTGTGTTTTCTTGAAGGGATAGGGATTGGTTGGTTTGCACTGGGTGTTTTCTTGGAGGGATAGGGATTGGTTTGTTTGCCCTGGGTGTTTTCTTGGAGGGATAGGGATTGGTTGGTTTGCTCTGGGTGTTTTCTTGGAGAGATAGGGATTGGTTGGTTTGCACCTGGTGTTTTCTTGGAAGGATAGGGATTGGTTGGTTTGCCCTGGGTGTTTTCTTGGAGGGATAGGGATTGGTTGGTTTGCACTGGGTGTTTTCTTGGAGGGATAGGGATTGGTTGGTTTGCCCTGGGTGTTTTCTTGGAGGGATAGGGATTGGTTGGTTTGCACTGGGTGTTTTCTTGGAGGGATAGGGATTTATTGGTTTGCCCTGGGTGTTTTCTTGGAGGGATGGGGATTGGTTGGTTTGCACTGGGTGTTTTCTTGGAGGGATAGGGATTGGTTGGTTTGCCCTGGGTGTTTTCTTGGAGGGATAGGGATTGGTTGGTTTGCCCTGGGTGTTTTCTTGGAGGGATAGGGATTGGTTGGGTTGCCCTGGGTGTTTTCTTGGAGGGATAGGGAATGGTTGGGTTGGCCTGGGTGTTTTCTTGGAAGGTTGGGGAATGGTTGGTTTGCCCTGAAGGTTTCTTGGAGGGATAGTGATTGGTTGGTTTGCACTGGGTAGTTTATTGGAGGGTCAGAGATTGATTGGTTTGCCCTTGTGTTTTCTTGAAGGGATAGGGATTGGTTGGTTTGCCCTGGGTGCCCTCTTAGAGGGATAGGGATTGGTTGGTTTGCACTGGGTGTTTTCTTGGAGGGATAGGGATTGGTTGGTTTGCCCTGCATGTTTTCTTGGAGGGATAGGGATTGGTTGGTTTGCCCTGGGTATTTTCTTGGAGGGATAGGGATTGGTTGGTTTGCCCTGGGTGTTTTCTTGGAGGGATAGGGATTGGTTGGTTTGCACTGGGTGTTTTCTTGGAAGGATAGGGATTGGTTGGTTTGCCCTGGGTGTTTTCTTGGAGGGATAGGGATTGGTTGGTTTGCACTGGGTGTTTTCTTGGAGGGATAGGGATTGGTTGGTTTGCCCTGGGTGTTTTCTTGGAGGGATGGGGATTGGTTGGTTTGCACTGGGTAGTTTATTGGAGGGTCAGAGATTGGTTGGTTTGCCCTTGTGTTTTCTTGGAGGGATAGGGATTGGTTGGTTTGCCCTGGGTGCCCTCTTAGAGGGATAGGGATTGGTTGGTTTGCACTGGGTGTTTTCTTGGAGGGATAGGGATTGGTTGGTTTGCCCTGGGTGTTTTCTTGGAGGGATAGGGATTGGTTGGTTTACCCTTGGTGTTTTCTTGGAGGGATAGGGATTGGTTGGTTTGCCCTGGGTCTTTTCTTGGAGGGATAGGGATTGGTTGGGTTGCCCTGAGTGTTTTCTTGGAGAGATAGGGAATGGTTGGGTTGGCCTGGGTGTTTTCTTGGAAGGCTAGGGAATGGTTGGTTTGCCCTGAAGGTTTCTTGGAGGGATAGTGATTGGTTGGTTTGCACTGGGTAGTTTATTGGAGGGTCAGAGATTGGTTGGTTTGCCCTTGTGTTTTCTTGAAGGGATAGGGATTGGTTGGTTTGCCCTGGGTGCCCTCTTAGAGGGATAGGGATTGGTTGGTTTGCCCTGGGTGTTTTCTTGGAGGGATAGGGATTGGTTGGGTTGCCCTGGGTGTTTTCTTGGAGGGATAGGAAATGGTTGGGTTTCCCTGGGTGTTTTCTTGGAAGGCTGGGGAATGGTTGGTTTGCCCTGAAGGTTTCTTGGAGGGATAGTGATTGGTTGGTTTGCACTGGGTAGTTTATTGGAGGGTCAGAGATTGGTTGGTTTGCCCTTGTGTTTTCTTGAAGGGATAGGGATTGGTTGGTTTGCCCTGGGTGTCCTCTTAGAGGGATAGGGATTGGTTGGTTTGCCCTGGGTGTTTTCTTGGAGGGATAGGGAATGGTTGGGTTGCCCTGGGTGTTTTCTTGGAGAGATAGGGATTGGTTGGTTTGCACCTGGTGTTTTCTTGGAAGGATAGGGATTGGTTGGTTTGCCCTGGGTGTTTTCTTGGAGAGATAGGGATTGGTTGGTTTGCACTGGGTGTTTTCTTGGAGGGATAGGGATTGGTTGGTTTGCCCTGGGTGTTTTCTTGGAGGGATAGGGATTGCTTGGTTTGCACTGGGTGTTTTCTTGGAAGGATAGGGATTGGTTGGTTTGCCCTGGGTGTTTTATTGGAGGGATAGGGATTGGTTGGTTTGCACTGGGTGTTTTCTTGGAGGGATAGGGATTGGTTGGTTTGCCCTGCATGTTTTCTTGGAGGGATAGGGATTGGTTGGTTTGCCCTGCGTGTTTTCTTGGAGGGATAGGGATTGGTTGGTTTGCCCTGGGTATTTTCTTGGATCCTGCGATTTTTAGTGGGACTGCGACATTGTGGGGGACAGATCGGACACTTTTGATACTTTTTTGGGACCCTTGACATTTATACAGCGATCAGTGCTATATAAATTCACTGATTACTGTGTAAACGTCACAGGTAGGGAAGGGGTTAACACTAGGGGGGCGATCAAGGGGGTTAAGTGTTCCCTAGGGAGGCGTTTCTAACTGTGGGGGGGGGGGGGACTGCCTGGGGGAGAAGAGAGTTCGCTGTTCCTGATCATTAGGGACAGACGATCACTCTGAACTCCCCTCTCAGAGCGGGGATCTGTCTGTTTACATTGACAGATACCCGTCCTGGCTCTCCGTGGAGCGATCGCGGGTGGCCAGCGGCCGTCGCGGCCGCCGGCCACGCGCATCAGCTCCCCCGCGGCGGGCGCTGTAGCTGTTAAAGGGACCGCCATACAGCTACGTCGATTCGCAGGAACGAGCCGACCTGCCGCCGTATAATGACAGCGGCTGGTCGGCAAGTGGTTGATATTATTTATTATTGTTCATTTATTTTTAATAAATAATACATTAACCCCTAACTCTGAAAATTAACAATGAAACATAGTGCTGCGCTGTTGGAGTGATAATATATTATGAATAATATGTGGTAAATTACCTAATATATCCATGTTGTAATATGTTCGCCGACTTTGGACCTTGTTCTGTGTTGGAAGTCAATAAAGTGCATCTCTCTGAAAGAATTGGGTTGCTGCGGAAGAGTACTTACATCATCATTATAATAATAACTACTAATTAATTATCTACACCACTATATATATCAAATCACTACATTATATGATAATATATCGTACCACCACCCACTATATTATATCACTACAATCCACATGTACAATAGACAATGACTAATAATAAATCAATATGTGCCACACATATACCATATATAGATGAAAAATGAGTTAATGTTCTATACTTGTAAACAATTAGTAAACAACGAAAAAAATTAAAAAAAAATTTTTTTCATATTTTTTACTTTTTTTTTTTTTTTTGCATTTTTTCGTTGTTTACTAATTGTTTACAAGTATAGAACATTAACTCATTTTTCATTTATCTATATATGGCATATGTGTGGCACATATTGATTTATTATTGGTCATTGTCTATTGTACATGTGGATATATTAGGTAATTTACCACATATTATACATAATATAATATCACTCCAATAGCGCAGCACTATGTTTCATTGTTCATTTTCCTTGTGTTTATGGTATGACCTCTCAGTGCTTTGCAGCAGTTATTTAGTTGTAGTTTTTCTCAGTGGGGGAATACCGTATATACTCGACTATAAGCCGAGGCACCTAATTTTACCACAAAAAACTGGGAAAACATATTGACTCGAGTATAAGCCTAGGGTGAGAAATGCGCAGCTACTGTAAGTGGAAAAAGAGGGTCAACAATGCCCATTTGCAGCCTCACTGTGCCCATTTGCAGCCTCACTGTGCCCATTGCAGCCATAGGTCCCCTGAACTTCAAAATCTGTAGTTAAGGGTTCCTAGATGCTCCCTAGCTGCAGCCAAAATTTGGGGTCTCTGGACCCAAAGGGTCCCGAAATGACATTGCTGCAGATGGACACAGCTGACTGACTTTGGGGCCCCATATCTCGGGGCCACTTGGTGCTAGGAGCTTTGGATATGTTGTAGTGCTGGTACCACTGGGTTTGCACACCAAATTTGGGGTTCCTAGCACCAAGTGGCCCTGAGATACGGGGCCCCAAAGTCGGTTGGGAAAATGTCATTCTCTGCTGCAGAAAAGTGCTTGGCTCGAGTATAAGCCGAGGGGGGCATTTTCAGCACAAAAAAATGTGCTAAAAAACTCGGCTTATACTCGAGTATACTTGATAATTTAACCCCTAACTTGACCATAACTCTAACCTCTAACCCCAACCCTACTCTAACCCTTAAACACATAAATAATAAAGAAAATATGATGAAAAAGCTAAAAAAAAAGCAGAAAAACATAGCAACAAGTGATGAAACAGAAGATATTATTTTCTTTTGGCTATTAAAAAAATGCCAAAGCACAAAAGGGCTTTAAAAACAAAAAAAATTGCCCGAAAATACAATGCTCAGGTGTGTAAGTTACCTGTTCTAACAAGGCGGAGTCTGCATTCTGCATGTGAATGTATATAAAAAGTAAATTGTTGGAGAACCTAAAAAGATAGATAGATCGATAGATAGATGCGCCCGGCTCCTTTCTAATAGGCTTCAAAATAGGGTGGGCTCGGGGAGCAGAGCATTGTATCTGGAGCCCACCCAGTTGTGTTGCAGCAGCGAATGAATATTCCCTGTTGCAACACTGATCCACCTCCCGGGCCAATCCCATCACCCGATTGGCTGAAAGGACAGGCAATCGCCTAGGAGGAGGGGAGGAGACACACGGCGGAAGCGAGGAAGAGAAGACACAGGAGCCGATGCCCGCCACAGCTTGATGTCCACCGATGCCCCGATCCCGGCTGCTGCAAAATCCCTGTTGCTGCCCGATGTGCCTGCCAATGCAAGATCCCCGCCGATGCCCGATGTGCCCGCTGATTTCTGTTCCCCGCCGCTGCCCGATGTGCCTGCCAATGCAAGATCCACGCCGATGCCCAATGTGCCCGCTGATTTCTGTTCCCCGCCGCTGGCCGATGTGCCTGCCGATGCAAGATCCCCGCCGCTGCTCAGTGTGCCCGCCGATTCCCGGTACCCGCTGTTTCCCGATCTTCGCCGCTGCCCGATGTGCCTGCCGATGTAAGATCCATGCCGCTGCCCGATGTGCCTGCCGATGCAAGATCCTCGCCGCTGCCCGATGCTGCCCAATCCCGCCCGATCCCCGCCGCTGCCCAATCCGCCCGCTGCCTAGATGGGGTAAGTGCCGGTGGAGCAGCAGACAGCGAGGGGGGAAGGGGGGCTTTGAGGTGCTGCAGGGGAAGTGGTTGTTTGTCGCCCCCCCAAACTAAAAACCACCAGCCACCACTGTCAAAACTGATAATCAGTAAAGTGTTCTTGTGATTCCGCGGGCGGGCGCCATTTTTCCACACTTGACATGTTTGGGTTTTGTCAAGTGTAAAGATACCAATCTTTTATATTTTACCAAAAATTGGGTATAATGTTGTTTGTGTGCACTAAAAATCATTTTAGTGTATTTCTTCCTGAAAATATGCGTTTGATAAAAAATAACTGCGAATATTGTGTGACGTAAAAAAGATTGCAACTACCACCATTTTATTTTCCAGGGTGTCTGCTTTCAGAAAATAGATACATTTTTTTGAGGGAAGGAGATTTCTAGAAAGAAAATTCTGATTTTAACATATCTGCAAAAAAAAAGAAAAAAACTGCCCCTGTAAGCAAGTGGTTAAAGCGGATCTTCACCCTCTTTAGGAAGTATGTTCCACGTTAATGCAGAGGGATTACAGAGAATGGTGGGAAAAAGAGAAAATATCCAGTGAGCGGCAGTTGTGTGGAGGAAAATGCCTTGTTGATGTCAGAGGAGAATGGGCAGACTGGTTCCAGATGATAGAAAGGCAACAGTAACTGAAATAATCACTCGTTACACCCAAGTTATGCAGAATACCATCTCTGAACGCACAACACATCCAACCTTGAAGCAGATGGACTACAGCAGCAGAAGACCACACCGGGTGCCACTCCTGTCAGCTAAGAAACTGAGGTTACATTTCACACAGGATCACCAAAATTGGACAATAGAAGATTGGAAAAACGTTGCCTGGTCTGATGAGTCTGGATTTCAGCTGCGACATTCAGATGGTGGGGTCAGAATTTGGCGCATGGATCCATCCTGCCTTGTAACACCGGTTCAGGCTGGTGGTGGGGGTTTAATGGAGTGGGGGATATTTTCTTGGCACACTTTGGGCCCCTTAGTACCAATTGAGCATGGTTTAAACACCACAACTTACCTGAGTATTGTTGCTGACCATGTCCATCCCTTTATGACTACAGTGTCCCCGTCTTCTGATGGCTCCTTCCAGCAGGATAATGCACCATGTCACAAATCTCCAATCATCTCACCACTGGACAATGAGGTCACTGTCCTCCAATGGCCTCCACACTCACCACATCTCATCCAATAGAGCACCTTTGGGATGTGGTGGAGCGGGAGATTGGCATCATGGATGTGCAGCTGACAAATCTGCAGCAACTGTGTGATGCTATCATGTCACTATGGATCAAAATCTTTGAGGAATGTTTCCAACACCTTGTTGTATCTATGCCACCAAGAATGAAGGCAAAAGGGGGTCCAACCCGGGACTAGCAAGGAGGACCTAATAAAGTGGCCGGTGAGTAATATGTCATAAAGAATGTCCCGTTGACTCCTGGAATATCGGTGTCATTAATCCCAGGAGACAACAGGCGTCTGATATTTACAATGTGCCCCCGCGCAGTGTCATTGCTGTGCAGGCGTGAGATCCAGGAAGTAGTGTATGGGCGCCGGCTTCAGGTGCCCACAGATGCAATGGCCACTGCCAGAAATTCTTAACGAGAACTTTGTCTACAGTTTTGGAAAGTAAGAAATGCATTGACATATAACGCAATATCCAGCTTAGATGAAGCGCTTCATAGGAGTCCTGATGATGTTTTTTTTTATTTCGGGCAGGAGACTTGTAGCTCCTCCTTAGGAAGCAATTCATTGATCTCACTTTATCAGTAATATATCACCTGCAATCCTATTGTTTGGTACAGGGAATGTCACATTCTCCCATTCTCCAGTTTTTTTTATAAATCAGCCCCCTGTATATGAACTCGCAGGCTGCGGTGATAAGGAAATGTCATGGGGAGTTTCCCGCACGTGGCGTTCTCAAGTCCCTCTTTAGAATCTCTGATGATCCATATTTCTGGGGGCATTTGATCAAAGCCTCCACAGGCCTAAATTAATTCTTGACATTAGACGTGTTGTGTAGTGGTGAAAATGTGGCAGATTCCCCCCCCCCCCCCCCCCGTCTTCTGTAGCATTTTCTGACTGCTTGTATAGCTGCTTCACGGCATTCTATTCCATCCAGTGCCACTGCTATAGGGCCCCGAAGCCACGGGGGGAAGGGACCCAGAGGAATACTTGTGCCTCTAAGGGCCCATAATGCTGGCCATACACGATACGAAAAATCGGTCAAACCCATTTTGGAAAAACGAACATTCGGCCGTGAGCGCAAACGATAGTGCCATCATGTAATGACCGATAAATCGTTCAGTGGACATAAATTAATGCATTTTTTGTTCGTTTTTTTTACATATACCTAGAGCAGACAGTTCGGACGGGAAACACATCAACCTTTAAATTTATCGTTCGTTCGGCAGAAAATTTCCAAACTTGTCCTTCGTTTTTTCCGCTCAAAAACATTCCCACGATTATCGATTTTGTGCCCATTAACTGACCGAAAAACGAACGAACTGTCTAAATGACTGAATTTTGGCTGATTTTTCGCATAGTGTATGGTCACATTAGTTTTTCTGTAAAATAATATATTCGGGTTTGATTGTTATTCACCTCTCACTATGCATAATATATATTAAAGCTGAAGTATTGCTAGACTGCAACATTGCGGCGGACAGATCCGACAATTTTGACACTTTTTTGGGAACCAGTGACATTTATACAGCGATCGGAGCTAAAAAATAGCCACTGATTACGGTATAAATGTCACTGGCAGGGAAGAGGTTAACACTTGGGGGGCGATCAGGGGGTTAAGTGTGTTCCCTAGGTAGGTGTTTCTTAGACCCCTATCACATCGAGGGCGTTTTGCAGGCGCTAAAAATACCTAAAAATATCGGCGTTTTACCGCCGGCGCTATGGGCGGCTCAGTGTGAAAGGGGTCTAACTGTAGGGAGGGAGTGCAGTGACTGGAGGAGGAGAGAGATTGCTGTTCCTGATTACTAGGAACATCAGATCTCTCTCTCCTCCCCTGTCAGAACGGGGATCTGTCTGTTTACATTGACGGATCCCCGTTCTGGCTCTCTGGGGAGCGATCGCGGGTGGCCGGCGGACATCGCGGGCACCGGGCCACGCGCATCTGCTCCGGCGTCCCCCTAAAGCTTTTTTAAAGCGGCCGACGTACAACGGCGGCGATTCGCAGTACAACTGAGGCGGCTGGTCGGCAAGTAGTTAAGTTTAGTGACATTTTAATGAAGAAAATTGTAATGGCGTTCTCCTCCTGAGCGGATTTCCATTTCACAATACTCACCAGATGAAAGGAGCCCTTTAAAGCCGTATCATCAGCACGTTCCTATGTCAGCATAAAGAATAAATATAGCCGTGCCACCTTCCCCCGGACTATGAGCTGTGTGTTCTGTCACATCCCCCGCCCTGACTGATGTCACTCCCAGAAGGAAATTAATGGTGTGAAAGTGATGTATTATGTGAGGATTAATTATTAATCAGAGACATATTGTTGAACATAACACGCTGTGTCTGAAAGGCCTCACACACACGGGAATCGTTTAAAGCTGAATTCCGGGTATGGCGATTGTTACAGTTATGTTGGTCCAGCTTGGAGCGGTGTAAGTATGTATGTGTAATCAGGGCTGCTGATAAGACAGTACAGCCGGCCCTCCTGTAGTGGGCCCGGGCCCCATCCGTTCAAAAGGGGGGGGGGGCTCAGGCACCTACTGAGAAGGAGGATTGGCTATACGGTCATATTGCAGACACCGATCTTCTTCTGCCTCCCCCCCTGAAGAACGCTGACAGCTTCTCCTCCGCTCTCCGGCTGCACTGAAGGGAGATTGGTTCTAGCACATGCACCCCTTCCATCTGCTTTGTGCCCCCCCTTCCCCCCCACAGTGCTGCCGGCTTCCCTCCTCTCCCGCTGGCAGCTGCTGGGGGCACACGGGAATGTTTCAGGTTGGAGAGCGGGGAAAGGGCCGTAAAATATGTAATTTACTGACCCTTTCCTGAATGAACAGAGTGAGCGACCGGTACCAATCACCTCTGTGTCCATTCATCACTAAAGCATAGTAAATGGTGTTCACTATGCTTCAGTTTGTGAATGGCTGGCAGCCTCAGAGCTTTTTTCTATTCATTCATCTGTGCAGCCGAGGTTGCAGAGAAAGGGACTGATAAATCTATGTCCTCAGTCACTTTTGGCCGGGGAGGGGGAGAGGGGCCCTGTCAGGTAGGCTGTATGGGGCCCTGTGATTTCTAACAGCAGTCCTGTGTGCCATACCTGGGGGATCCACCAGAAGCTGAAAATCACTGTAGTAAGAACCGCTACTACCACGCTACTACACCACTACTACATCACCACTACACCGCTACTACACTGCTACTACACCGCTACTATACCGCTACTACACCGCTACTACACCACTACTACACCACCACTACACCGCTACTATACTGCTACTACACCACTACTACACCGCTACTACACCACTACTACATCACCACTACACCGCTACTACACTGCTACTACACCGCTACTGCACCACCACTACACCGCTACTACACTGCTACTACACTGCTACTACACCGCTACTACACTGCTACTACACCGCTACTATACTGGTTCTACACCACTACTACACCACTACTACACCTCTACTACAACGCTACTATACTGCTACTACACCGCTACTACCCCGCTACTACAGTGATCTCCACTAGCCTCCGGGTCCAGTGATGAGCGGCTGCCCTGCTGCATTGTGGACACAGGAGGTTGGCCTCAGTACAGGAACCATTCAGGGAACACTTTCCATTTCCTCTGTGAATGCAAAGCATTCCCTGATTGGATGAGGTGGAGAGGAGGGGCAGTGACATCTGCAACTTCTCTGAACGCTGGCACCTGATTATTGTTTTGGACTACAGGGGAAAGTTTAGGGCTGGGTTCACACTGTGTGCGGAGCGGCTCGTAGCATAGGGGGTCCAGCGCGTTCACCGTTCTCAGGTCCGCATTTTTGGCTGAATTCAGACCCAAAACACGCACCGGACTCCTCTGCTGTGCGTTCCGCGGACGCCCCCCCGGAGATGTTTGAACCGTCTCTATTGAGAGCCGCTCACGCTCTCCTGTTGTGCAAATTGGATGCGGGGAAACCCACCCAACAGTGTGAACCCGGCCTTAGACCTCTTGCAGCTTCTAAAAGCTCAGTACAGCTTTTTTTTTCTTTTTTTTTTTAACTGAGCTAAAATACATCCCATTCATTGTAATGTGCCTGTGCACAAAGGCGAGTAAACAAGCACCGTGTATTCTTCTGTTAATAAAAAACATAGAAAAATCTGATTTTTGGTGAGTAATTGGCGCCTCATGCGCGCAAATTCGCCCAAATGTGCTCAAATGCCCATTTAACCGCTTGCCGACCAGCCGCCGTCGGCTCTCCTGTACAAATCACCGTAGCTGTACGGTGGTCCATGCATGGGAGATAGCGCGGGTGTCCGGCGGACTCAATGTCCGCCGGCGATCGCGGTGAGGAGAGGCAGAACGGGGATCGGTGTAAACAAGGGGGTTCCCCGTTCTGCCAGATGCCATGTCAGAGATCTTCTGTTCCCAGTGATCGGCAACAGCGATCTCTGTCATGTCCCTGGTAGCCCCCCCCCATACAGTTAGAACACACCCAGGGAACACAGTTAAAGTGATTGTACGGGGTTTGTTTTTTTTGTTTTTTTATTTAAAATAACAAACATATCATAGTTACCTCCACTGTGCAGCTCGTTTTGCACAGAGTGGCCCCCGAACATCCTCTTCTGGGGTCCCCCGGCGGCTCTCGCGGCTCCTCCCCGCATCATATAACCCCCTAAGAGAAGCGCTCTCCCGGGGGGGTTACCTTGCGGGCGCGCTCCCGAGTCCAGCATTTGGCATCCACAGACACGAATGCCGGATGCCCCCGGAGCCCGCGTCATTGGATTTGATTGACAGCAGCGGGAGCCAATGGCTGCGCAGCTATCAATCTATCCAATCAAGAGCTGGGACTCCGTGCAGAGAGGGACAGCGTGTCTCCGCCGAGGGAAATTCGGGGTTCAGGTAAGTAAAACGGGGGGGCTGGGGGGGGGGGGGCGGCGGTCACTGCCAGGTGTTTTTTCGCCTTAATGCATAGGGTTCACAAGGGTTTAAAACCCCTTGATCGCCCCCTAGTGTTAACACCTTCCCTGCCAGTGTAATTTTTACATTGATCAGTACATTTTTATAGCACTGATTAATGTAATAATGCCACTGGTCCCCAAAAAGTGTAATTTGGGGTCAGATTTGTCCGCCGCAATGTCGCAGTCCCGCTAAAAATCGCAGATCGCCGCCATTACCAGTAAACACAATAACAAATAATTAAAAGTCCCTAAATCTATCCCATAGTTTGTAGACGTGTTAACTTTAACTGATGAATAAAGTTTTTTTTATATATATTTTTTGGATATTTATTATAGCAGAAAGTAAAAAAAATATATATATTTTTTTCAAAATTGTTGCTTTTTTTTATAGCTCAAAAAATAAAAACCTGCAGAGGTGATCAAATGCCACCAAAAGAAAGCTCTATTTGTGGGGGAAAAAAAGGGATGGCGATTTTATTTGGGCACAGCCTCGCAACGACCGCGCAATTGTCAGTTAAAGCGGCGCAGTGCCGTATCGCAGAAAATGGCCCGGTCATTAAGGTGGGAAATCCTTCTGGGGCTGAAGTGGTTAAATATTGCGAAGAACGAGAACACAAGAATACATTTCTGCGCATGTGCGCGAAAAATGCGCATGAATTTTTCGCGATTGCATGTACGCTCAATTACATACAAAATAAAAAGTCTGAAAAAAGTAGACGCTCAAACAGCAGTATCATGTGCATGAGGCCTTATAGTGCTCCTTATATATATATATGGGTCACATTGATCACATTGATTATAGCACAATTGATAGGGCGATTCTTTCACATTGTGCTTGCAGCTTTTGATTTTCAGTAGAACTGTTGCGCAAAAATTGTTTCCCATGAATCTCCCACTGTGGTTGAAAGTGATTGTAAGAGATTGTTTTTTAAAAAAAATAACAAACATATCATACTTCCCTCCACTGTGCAGCTCGTTTTACACAGAGTGGCCCCGTACATCCTCTTCTGGGGTCCCCCGGCGGCTCTCTCGGCTCCTCCCCACATCAGGTAACCCCCTAAAAGAAGTGGGGGGGGGGGGTATCTTGCCGGCACGCTCCCGAGTCCAGCATTCGGTGCCCATAGCCGCCGAATGTATGACTCGGCCCCGCCCCCCGCATCATTGGATTTGATTGACAGCAACGGGAGCCAATGGCTGCGCTGCTATCAATCTTTCCAATCAAGAGCCAAGAACCCCGGGCAGAGAGACAGCGCGTCGCCGTCGGGTCAAGTTTCAGGGCTCAGGTAAGTAAAACAGGGGGTGTCGGTCACTGCCAGGTGTTTTTTCACCTTAATGCGTAGGATGCATTAACCGCTTGCCGACCAGCCATCATCCCGCACGATCCCGCAAATCCCCGTCATTATACGTCGGCTCGCGGGATCGGATAGCAGGCGTGCGCGCGCACGTGCCGGCTGCACTGCGGGGATGCCGATGCTCGTGGCTGACGGTTGCGACGACCACGAGCGATCGCGGGCACGAGACGCAGAATAGGGACATGTGTGTGTAAACACTCAAATCCCTGTTCTGTTCTGTGAGGAGAGAGAGATCGTGAGTTCCTAATAGCTAGCAACCACGATCTGTCATCCTCTCTAGTCAGTCCCCTCCCCCCCTACAGTTAGAAACACACACTAGGGAACACAGTTAACCCCTCGAGCGTCCCCCTAGTGGTTAACCCCTACCCTGCTAATGACATTTTTACAGTAATCAGTGCATTTTTATTGCACCGATCGCTGTATAAATGCCACTGGTCCCAAAAATGTGTCAAAAGTGTCCGATGTGTCCGCCATAATGTCGCAGTCCAGATAAAAAAAAACGCAGATCGCCGGCATTACTAATAAAAAAAAAAAATAATAATAATAATAAAAATGCCATAAAACTATCCCCTATTTTGTAGACGCTATAACTTTTGCGCAAACCAATCAATATACGCTTATTGCGATTTTTTTTTATGTAGAAGAATACATATCGGCCCAAACTGAGAAAAAAATTAGCTTTTTTTTTTTTTTTTTAAAAATGGTAATATTTATTATAGCAAAAAGTACAAAATATTGTGGTTTTTTTTTTCAAAATTGTCGCTCTTTTTTTTTTTTGTTTATAGCGCAAAAAATAAAAACCGCAGAGGTGATCAAATACCACCAAAAGAAAGCTCTATTTGTGGTGAAAAAAGGATTTTTTTTGGGTGCAGCGTCGCACGACCGCGCAATTGTCAGTTAAAAACGACGCAGTGCCGAATCGCAAAAAATGGCCCCGGTCATTCAGCAGCCGAATCTTCCGGGGCTTGAAGTGGTTAAGGTGAAAAAACACACGAAGGTTTACAACCCCTTTAAGGTACTTTAATAGCTGACCCTGCCAGCTGTCAAAATACCCGAGCGGTGTCGGCATCGGTGGCGGCCGGTGGTTTTTTGTTGGGGGGGGGGGGGGGGGGCAAACAATGAGTGAATTTCATTGGGTTGATCGGGAAGCAGCCAACATCTGAGCGGTGTACGGCCAGCTATAGACATGGAAATCCTGTTCTTCTCTGTCCTGCTGGCCGGATGGTGACTGAGCGGTGAGCGCGGTGAAGTCTGGATGTACCGCTCACGTAACGCTCAGAATAATCTCTTGTGCTGCACATTGATTATGCGTAGGATATAAAAGAGCTGACATATGCAAACTGCGCGGAACGCGGCGGAGCTGTTGCTCATCACATTAAATCGGACCTTTTCCTTTTTATAATGTGAGCTTCACTGAGCATGACGATCCGGAATATGATTGATTGCTATGGAAAAAACGCATTGCTATGGAAAACGCAGACAATTGTACCATCCATTCCCCACCCCCCCGTGTATATCATGGCGTCCATATTCTGCACAAGGCTTGCTGATATCTTCTTTATAGTAAGTTAGGAATAAAGGCCATTTTCCGTCGCCTTTCATCCCCCCCCCCCCCTTTCCACCCAACCTGCGGATACAGAGCGATCGATATCTCAATGATTAAATGGCCGCCACTTGTTTGAACATTTGTAATATTGAAAGCTGTATTAAAGAGGAACTGCCGTCTGCTCACATAATTTGTAATAAAAACATCTTCACCATTCTGAAGCTTCCCTCCAACTACTTTGCATATTTTTTTATATATATGCTGCGATTCTGTACTTTGCCAAATAGGCTGCAGAAATCTCCCTCCACTGAGTCTGGCTGCAGCCATTATAACTGTGGGCAGCCGAAGATGCTGCCTGTTCACTTCCTGGATTTACACAGAGGCACACCTCCAGCTCTGCAGCCTCTCATTGGCCCTCTTATGACTCCCCCCCTCCCTTCATGGCGAGAGAGAGAGAGAGAGAGAGAGAGAGGTGAGTGATATTTTTTTTTTTTAATCTTTATAGGCATATAGAAAACACAGTGATACAACAGACTCCAGTACAATTCAAATGGCAGAAGTGAGAAGCGAATCCCAATGGGATGACACCCAGTAGAGCTGCACGATTCTGGCCAAAATGAGAATCGCGATTTTTTTTGCTTAAAATGAAGATCACGATTCTCGCAGCATAAAATCTTTCACATAAGCCCTCATGCACACTGGATGTTAAAATAATGTTATGAAAACGCCAGTATCTTTGCAGTGATTTTTTTTTAACTTTTTTCAGCTTTTTTCAATGTTTTTGCAATAGCGTTTTATAGCGTTTTTCAGCGTTAGCGCTTTTTAGCAGTTTTATTTTTCAAAAATTTTTTTTTTTTCAATGGATCAAAACCTTTTAAAAAACGTTGGTGAGTGACGTTTTTGAGCGTTTATTAGCGTTTGAGCGTTTTTACAGTTGAAAAAACGTCTCTCAGAACCCACTGGTCCTGTTTTTTTTTTTTACAGCTTAAAAACGCCTATGCCATTTGCAGCTCAAAAACGCCTAGGTGGGCATGAAGCCATAGACTAACATACCCTGTTTCCCCGGAAATAAGACCTAGCGTGATTGTCGGTGATGGCTGCAATATAAGCCCTACCCCCCCCCCCCAAATAAGCCCTACCCTGTTTCCCCGAAAATAAGCCCTACCCTGAAAATAAGACCTACAAGGACTTTAACTAGGGCTTATTTGGGGGGTAGGGCTTATATTGCAGCCATCACTGACAATCACGCTAGGTCTTATTTTTCGGGGAAACAGGGTAGATTAAGCTGCAAAAAACGCTCAAAAAAGCAGCTGTAAAAACGTCCGTGTGCATGAGGCCTTATACAAAAAAATAAAAAAAATTGGGCTAACTTTACTGGTTAGTTTTTTTTTTTTTTTATTCATTAAATAATTTTTTCCAAAAAAAAAAATTGCATTTGAAAGACCGCTGCGCAAATACAGTGTGACATAAAATATTACATCAACCACCATTTTATTCTCTAGGGTCTCTACTAAAAAAAAATATATATTTATATAATGTTTGGGGGTTCTAAGTAATTTTCTAGCAAAAAAAAAAAAGATTTTAACTTTAAACCAACAAATGTCAGAAAAAAGGTGTTTAACCACTTGCTTACAGGGCACTTAAACCCCCCTCCTATCCAGACCAATTTTCAGCTTTCAGCGCTGACGCACTTTGAATGACAATTACGCGGTCATACAACACTGTACCCAAATGAAATTTTTATCATTTTTTCACCACAAATAGAGCTTTCTTTTGGTGGTATTTGATCACCTCTGCAGTTTTTACTTTTTGTTAAAAAAATGTAAAAAACTGAAATTTTAAAAACATTTTTTTTATTTTTTTATAAAAAATTTTAAACGGGTCATTTTTCTCCTTCATTGATGTACGCTGATGAGGCGGCAGTGATGGGCACTGATGGGTGGCAGTGATGGGCACTGATGGGTGGCAGTGATGGGCAGCACTGCCAGGTGGCACTGATTGGCACTACAGGTGGGCATTGATAGGTGGCACTTGTTGGCATTGATAGGTGGCACTGTGGGCACTGTTATATGGCACTATTAGGTGGCACTGATGATGTGGCACTGATGAGGCAGATGTGCCTCTTCTACTTGGGGACCGATGTCAGCGTGAGTAAAAAAAAAAAACGATTACCGATCTTTTGTTTACATCATGTGATCAGCTGTCATTGGCTGACAGCTGATCACATGGTAAGGGGCCTGGACCGGCCCCTTACTCGGATCGGTGATCAGCCGAGTCTCAGTGACTCGGTGATCACAGCGTGCTCAGGGAGCATGCACAGGGGAGGCCGTCATATGACGGCCTCCCGGGAATTCAGGTCCGCGCTGTTGCCGTCATTCGGCCATAGCGCAGATGTGTAGTGGTTAAGTGGTTAAACGTCCCTCATTTACACACAGAAGAATATTCCTTTGACAAATTGTTACAATGTTTAGACTTGGTTACACTGCTAAAGAATGTTGTGATACTTGGCAGACTGACGGCTGTGGCTTCAGCAGAGCAGAGAGAATTCTCTGCATAGAAAGAATCGGGAAATACTTTTGTCAAGATCGCAACGGGAAAAAAATCGCGATAACGTTTCTTGACGATTAATCGTGCAGCTCTAACACACAGGCTGATTTTTAACACTTATCACCTAGAGCGTAGTGACGGCGTCACTCGGCCCAACCCTCAGAGGACGTCCTATCGTGACAAAACGCGTAGGGCGAGGCCTGTGATGCTGACGTCACTACGTTGTTCTCCTCTGCCGAGATTGATGGGAAGTTT
Organism: Lithobates septentrionalis; assembly: GCA_037952835.1. Taxonomy (NCBI): domain Eukaryota; kingdom Metazoa; phylum Chordata; class Amphibia; order Anura; family Ranidae; genus Lithobates; species Lithobates septentrionalis. The sequence continues at coordinate 92,103 of JBBDGP010005075.1, read as the reverse complement.
GTGCACAGCGGGAAGCCTGTGGAGACGCCGTAACATCCCAGTTGCTGTTTGTTCATGCCTATCTGATTGGATTCTCTTGTAAGTGTAATCCTTTATTTATTAAACTCTCTGCTTGGAACGATTACACTATGGGAGCCTTTTTTGTTTATATTTCCCGAGTTATGCAGATTTAGCCGAAAACACTGATGCCGTTATAGGTTTGTGGGAGACCTTAATATCCCCTATGCTTTGTTAGACCACCGGTGTGATCTTTTGAGTCGGTAAGGAGCCTCATTGCTCAGCCGGGTGCATTTAACTATTGGGAGATTGGATTCTTTTCATCACGATTTTTGGATCAGCCTCTTTATTATGCTTATGGACTTTTTTTCTGTTTATTTGCACTAAGTGTGATGGGACTTTTTCATGCCTTCTCCTTTTCATTTATTATGATTAATATCACCTGACTATTATTTGACATGTATATTTTCACCAATTGTATACTTTGATTGTTTTGGTGAACTACATTAAGCCCGGGTTCACACTATATCGGGCTGCGGATCGCACAGGAGCGCTGTGCGTCCCTGTTCCCCGTTTCAGGGACGAATCAGGGCCGATTCTATGCCTGAATTCGGCCCTGAAACGGAGCCAAAGACGCACAGCGTTTTTGTGCAATGCGCTCCGCAGCCGCCCCGGAGATATGTGAACCGGCTCCATAGGGAGCCAGTCACATTCTCCTGCTATGCGAATTAGATGTGCGGAAACCCGGGCTGATTCTTTGTGGCACTGACTCATGACACATTGCGTTTGGTAATTACCGTATAAACTCGAGTATAAGTCGTTCCGAGTATAAGTCGAGGCACCTAATTTACCACAAAAATTGGGAAAAACTTAGTGACCCGAGTATAAGACGAGGGTGAGAAATGCACAGCTACTGTAAGTGGAAAAGAGGGTCAACAATGCCCATTTGCAGCCTCACTGTGCCCATTTGCAGCCTCACTGTGCCCATTTGCAGCCATAGGTCCCTCGAACTTCAAACTCGGTAGTTAAGGGTTCCTAGATGCCCCCTAGCTGCAGCCAAAATTTGGGGTCTCTGAACCCAAAGGGTCCCGAAATGACATTGCTGCAGATGGACACAGTTGACCGACTTTGGGGCCCCGTATCTTGGGGTCACTTAGTGCTAGGATCCCCAAATTTAGTGTGCAAACCCAGTGGAAGTAGCACCATAAAATATCCTAAGCTGGGATTTCTAGCACCAAGTGTCCCTGAGATACAGGGCCCCAAAAATCGGTTTAGAAAATGTCAAGCACTTTTCTGCAGCAGAGAATGACATTTTCTGAACCGGGTTTGGGGCCCCGTATCTCGGGGCCACTTGATCCTAGGAACCCCAGCTTTGGATATGTTGTGGTACTAGTTCCACTGTGTTTGCACACCAAATTTGGGGTTTCTAGCACAAAGTGGCCCTGAGATACGGGGCCCCAAAGTCGATTCAGAAAATGTCAAGCACTTTTCTGCAGCAGAGAATGACATTTTCCGAACTGACTTTGGGGCCCCGTATCTCGGGGCCACTTAGTGCTAGGAACCCCAGCTTTGGATATGTTATGGTACCAGTTCCACTGTGTTTGCACACCAAATTTGGGGTTTCTAGCACAAAGTGGCCCTGAGATACGGGGCCCCAAATTCGGTTCGGAAAATGAAATTTTTTGCTGCAGAAAAGTGCTTGACTCCAGTATAAGTCGAGGGGGGGCACTTTCAGCACAAAAAAATGTGCTGAAAAACTCAACTTATACTCGAGTATATACGGTATTTCAGATTTTTATTTGGTTCTGTAAGCTTTTTTTATAGTTTCTCACAATATTTTTTTCACATTATTGCTCATCTCTAGCGCTGCATCGTTTTTTATTATCTGTATCTGGAGTTTTTGTGTCTGACTCTTTGATGCTGGCTGCTTTGGTGTTATCGGGTTAATTCTCAATTTAATTTAGTACTCATTATTTTAATTAGGCTTCTAGCGCAGCGTTAACCCTTGTTGGTTTTTATACATATTTGATTTTTAACACTCCCCCTTCCTGACCACCCACCTAAATCCTGATACTGCTGCAGGAAGGTGTAGTACATACGGAGCAGCAAATTTAAAGTGGAGTTCCACCCCCCCCAAAAAAAAAAAAAATATTAATGTGCTTAAAAAAAATCATTTGGAGAAAATTTTTTTTCTTTTACTCACCTCTAAATGCCTGTTGCTAGGGGGTCCCTCGTAATCTGCCTCCTTCGGCGCCTGGGCTCCTGGCGTCACTTCCCTCGGTGCAGGAAGGGAGATCAGCTCTCCCCCCTCCCTCTTGTCAACGCGTGACTGGTCCCAGATGATTGCGCGGCCAGTGACGGCTCGTGCATGCGCAGTAGGTGCCCGGCTGTGAAGCCACAGCCGGGCGCCCACAGTTGAAATGCTGGCACTGATGAGCGGGGGGGGGGGCACGAGCGGGGCTTTGATCCCCCGCATCGCTGGACCCTGGGACAGGTAAGTGTCCGATTATTAAAAGTCAGCAGCTGCAGTATTTGTAGCTGCTGACTTTTATTTTTTAAGTGGGAACTCCGCTTGCAAACTCGGTCAAACTGGGTCAAAGAGACCACGCCACAACCGCGAGCCACTCGCTTGGTTAGCGCGGTTGTGGTGCAATGTATCAATACAAAATCCTTCTTGGGGTTAAAAAAGCAAAAAAAAAAGCAAAAAAAAAGAAAACCAGGCATTGAAGAGGCAGTGGGGTCACCTCCTGAATGCCTGGTGGCAGCTGCTGCTCAGCGATCCACCTTAGGCGGTTTCCCAGATGGCGGTAAAGACCGGCGCCCATGGGAGAGAACCTTGATTTAATCATATACTACAACCGCAGATTCCCTGTGCTGTCCACTGACACCCCCCCCCCCCCCCGACTGGCTATCTGGACAGAAGGACTGGTACCTCTGAAAGACACCCCTGGCTCAGTGCTGAATGTAAACAAAGGGGGGGATAATGTTGATGTCATTACCCAAATACTGTATGTCTATGAATATATTTGGGAAATGAGTTGAGTCATGGGGCAGGCAGACCTGACGGGTTTACTAGTCCTCATATCCGCAGCACTGGTCGGCAGGACCTGATAGGGTAACTGAGAGACTAGTTCCCCATCAGGTCCACCTTACATTTGATTGGCAGTGCGCAGAGTCGAAAGCCTCTATTCGACTGCATAGCGGCTGTGAAATCTGCATGCTATTGTGCGATGTCAATCAAGAGCAAGGGGGACTTGATGAGGAAACTAGTCTATCAGTTTTCCATCACCCCCCAGGGCTCGACAAATTCCCAGTCACCATGGCGACTAGAAATTGCATCCTGGCACCTGGGCTTTTGTCAGCCGTCCACAATCGCCTCTCATTTGCAGACCATGCTATAGATAAAAGACACCTACAGTGCGGTCATCCAGTTCTGAACCCTGCCCCCCCCCCCTGCGCACACCCCTGGGACGTGCATTAGGCGCGCTCTGTGATCGATGTGTCCTATCGGCACTGTCACAGCTTGAGGAAAGGAAAGCCGATATAGCCGATAACTGCAGCCTTAAAAGTGCCCATCAGTGCAGCCTCATAAGTGCCCATCAGTGCAGCCTCATAAGTGCCCATCAGTGCAGCCTCATAAGTGCCCATCAGTGCAGCCTCATAAGTGCTCATCAGTGCAGGCTCATAAGTGCCCATCAGTACAGCCTCATAAGTCCCCATCAGTGCAGCCTCATAAGTCCCCATCAGTGCAGCCTCATAAGTGCCCATCAGTGCAGCCTCATAAGTGCCCACCAGTGCAGCCTCATAAGTGCTCATCAGTTTAGCCTCATAAGTACCCATCAATGCAGCCTCAAAAGTGCCCATAAGTGCAGCCTCATAAGTGCCCATCAGTGCAGCCTCATAAGTGCCCATCAGTGCAGCCTCATAAGTGCCCATCAGTGCAGCCTCATAAGTGCTCATCAATGCAGGCTCATAAGTGCCCATCAGTGCAGCCTCATAAGTTCCCATCAGTTTAGCTTCATAAGTGCCCATCAATGCAGCCTCATAAGTGCCCATCAGTTTAGCTTCATAAGTGCCCATCAATGCAGCCTCATAAGTGCCCATCAGTTTAGCCTCAAAAGTGCCCATCAGTGCAGCCTCATAGGTGCCCATTAATGCAGCCTCATAAGTGCCCATCAATGCAGCCTCATAAGTGCAGCCTTATCACCGCACATCAGTGAAGAAGAAAAATTACTAATTTGCTAAATATTATAACAGAAATGAAGCAAAAGGCGTTTTTTCACAATTTTTGGTCTTTATTTTTAATTTATTTAGCAAAAAATAAAAACCCCAGTGTTGATTAAATACCACCAAAAGAAAGCTCCATTTGTGTGAAAAAAAATGATAAAAATTTCATATGGGTACAGTGTTACATGACCGCGCAGTTGTCATTCAAATTGTGACAGCGCTGAAAGCTGAAAATTGGCCTGGGCAGGAAGGGGGTGAGAGTGCCCGGTAGGCAAGTGGTTAAGAAAAACTGGCTCCCAACTTTTTTAGGTGGCTCCTAGATTCAAAGCAAATTTCTCAAGGCCCGGCCTCACCTCACTACAAAACTCCTTGGCCATGCTCCTGTCTCAGACGTAATGGTCAGGGAGGGAGCGGATTGAGGAAGGAGTGTCCAATATGGTCCTCAGTGCCCGTCTCCAACAAATTCCTGTACCGGTTTCTGACAATTTCATGAATCTGGTGTAAAGACTGACAATTTTGGGGCAGAGGCCCGATGGCATTCTAAAGGGTCCATGACACCCCCGGTGTGTCTTTTTGCAGCAATAGGTTTTGTTTGCAGAAGTATTAAGAGATAATAGGGTAAAACGGTGCTACCTGAGAAACCTGTTTGGCTCAGCCTATACAGGGAACATTGTGCAAACGTTATTTTTATATATATCACAAAACTTCAAACTGATATAAGTGAGAAATGCGGTCTTTAAAATGAAAACAAATACTGAAGAATTGCAATAAGATAGCTAAAGTGCATACGTGTGGGTCAGCATATAATCGCATGCATCCTACATAGGTAGTAATGTATAAGGCATGTCAGAAAAAACTTTATACATGTCAAATAATCCTAGTAGAGCAGTATACTTTCTCCACACCACAGACTACATTCAGCACTCTTTGCAAAATGAAAACATATTATATATAGCAGAAACCACGCACCAAACATGCATGGATCCAGATATGTTAATTCCTGTAGGGAAAAAATGCATGCACCATAGAGGTATCTATGTATCTCAATATTCATACAGTTCATATGTTGTGGCGGTTATAAAGATATATAATAGTCCCATGCACTTCATGCGACAACCAGACTCGATATTCCCCAGAGTGACTTGGTGTGTACAGGGTTGAATGGTGACTTCTGTGATCCCCCTCAAATTGCTCACTCACCAAATGTCGGAACCCCTGCAGGGGTATCAGGCCTGTGGTACTACGCAAGGACTTTACTGCTGCTGCTGTGATGCTTCAGATGGTTCCAATGGTCATGCTGCAGTTAACCCTCATATCAGGGAAAGAAAAAGGCTTCCATAGTGTAATATAGTCCCAAAAATATTTATTTAAAAATAGTTTAAAATCCAAAACCAAAAGAAATATAAATTAAAAAATTGCAAACATCCAAGAGGTAAGCGATCGTTCACCCGCCCCGTGGCCATTGGGGAGGGATGACACTCAGATGTAGGTTTGGATGGTTTGCTCAATCACTGTACCCAATGCAGGTACGAGTGGGGGAAGTAGCGGTCAGCTGAGGATGTTGTACGTTCCTCCCACTTGTCTGCCAGGAAGTGATGTACAAGCGTTGGTCCGTCGTGCGCGCTTCGTCACCTGACGTCTTCAGCGGTTGAAGGCGTCAGGTGACGAAGCGCGCACGACGGACCAACGCTTGTACATCACTTCCTGGCAGACAAGTGGGAGGAACGTACAACATCCTCAGCCGACCGCTACTTCCCCCACTCGTACCTGCATTGGGTACAGTGATTGAGCAAACCATCCAAACCTACATCTGAGTGTCATCCCTCCCCAATGGCCACGGGGCGGGTGAACGATCGCTTACCTCTTGGATGTTTGCAATTTTTTAATTTATATTTCTTTTGGTTTTGGATTTTAAACTATTTTTAAATAAATATTTTTGGGACTATATTACACTATGGAAGCCTTTTTCTTTCCCTGATATGAGGGTTAACTGCAGCATGACCATTGGAACCATCTGAAGCATCACAGCAGCAGCAGTAAAGTCCTTGCGTAGTACCACAGGCCTGATACCCCTGCAGGGGTTCCGACATTTGGTGAGTGAGCAATTTGAGGGGGATCACAGAAGTCACCATTCAACCCTGTACACACCAAGTCACTCTGGGGAATATCGAGTCTGGTTGTCGCATGAAGTGCATGGGACTATTATATATCTTTATAACCGCCACAACATATGAACTGTATGAATATTGAGATACATAGATACCTCTATGGTGCATGCATTTTTTCCCTACAGGAATTAACATATCTGGATCCATGCATGTTTGGTGCGTGGTTTCTGCTATATATAATATGTTTTCATTTTGCAAAGAGTGCTGAATGTAGTCTGTGGTGTGGAGAAAGTATACTGCTCTACTAGGATTATTTGACATGTATAAAGTTTTTTCTGACATGCCTTATACATTACTACCTATGTAGGATGCATGCGATTATATGCTGACCCACACGTATGCACTTTAGCTATCTTATTGCAATTCTTCAGTATTTTTTTTTCATTTTAAAGACCGCATTTCTCACTTATATCAGTTTGAAGTTTTGTGATATATATAAAAATAACGTTTGCACAATGTTCCCTGTATAGGCTGAGCCAAACAGGTTTCTCAGGTAGCACCGTTTTACCCTATTATCTCTTAATACTTCTATTTCTGCAGGACACCCCTAGTGAGTGTCTTTGTTCAAGGGAGGCAGCAACCTGTATATATTTGCTTATATATCTGTCCTAAGCGCAATTTTTTCAAGATTACTTAGGTTTTGTTTGCAGCTCACATATGCACAGGTGATGTGTCCCAATAAAGCTACCCATGTGGATGCTATCAACTATGGTCCGCTGGTGGGGCTTGGGGACAGTTTGGGGAGACTCTGGGCTATATGTTGCTCCTTAATTTACCCCACAAGCAGCTATTTCCTCATATAGTACACGTGTATGTAATATTCCCAGATGAATGTCTGTTTTCTACCTAATGGAATGGTGGTCATGGGGAGAGAGTGTGCACGTTGTACGGATAATAAGGAAAGAGCCCGGAATTCTATTAACAGCAGCGGGAGGGAATCTAGAGCTGGAACAGGCTGCACTGGCAGATAGAGACTCAACTAAAGCAGAGCTCGGGGAATAAAGAAATTAAATGACTTGATGAGAAATCTGTGTTCTCTTTCATCAGACTCCTTTCTTTCTGTGCGGTGTCTCTGGGGGTATGTGCTAAAGCAAATGCTATTTTAAATGGTAAATATACACCAGAAAAGAAGACATAGAAGGCTTGCAGAGGCTGAGTGAAGCTCTGATCGTTATCATACCTAAAACAGCTCATTACAGCTAATAGCTAATAATATATTGGACATGATCCTCGGATGAGGACAACCAGGACATTCATACAGAAGATGAAAATTTGGTGAAGGTGACTTTGCTGAATGAAATGATGCGGGGAATTTGGGCAGTCTGGTATTATGGGTGAAGAGCTATGATTTTAGTCATGGCCTATGGTTCCCAGTGAAGAACTATGATACTAATTATGGCCTATGGTTCCCAGTGAAGAACTATGATACTAATTATGGCCTATGGTTCCCAGTGAAGAATTATGACCCCATGTGTGGCCTATGGTTCATAGTGAAGAACTGTGCCCATGGTTCCCAGTGAAGCACTATGGCCCCAACCATGACCTGTGGTTCCCTGTGAAGATCTATCACTCTAATCATGGCCTATGGTTCCCAGTGAAGAACTATGACTCCAATCATGGCCTATGGTTCCTAGTGAAGAACTAGGACTCCAATCATAACCTATGGTTCCCAGTGAGAAACTGTTACTCCAATCATAACCTATGGTTCCCAGTGAGAAACTATTACTCCAATCATAGCCTATGGTTCCCAGCGAAGAACTGACTCCCATCATGGCCTATGATTCCCAGTGAAGAACTATGACCCCAATCACAACCTATGGTGCCCAGTAAAGAACTATGAACCCAATCATAGCCTGTGGTTCCCAGTAAAGAACTATCACCTCAATCATGACCTATGGTTCCCAGTTAAAAACTATGACTCCAATTAAAGCCTATGGTTCCCAGTGAAGAACTATGACTCCAATCACAGCCGATGGTTCCCAGTGAAGAACTATGACCCCAATCACAGCCTGTGGTTCCCAGTGAAGAACTATGGCCCAAATCACAGCCTGTGGTTCCCAGTGAAGAACTATGGCCCCTATCACGGCTTATGGTTCCCAGTGAAGAACTATGACCTCAATCATGTCCTATGGTTCCCACTGGAGAACTATGGTCCCAGTTGTGGTCTATGGTTCCCAATGAAGAACTATAACATCAATTATGGCCTATGGTTCCCAGTGAAGAACTATAACATCAATTATGGCCTATGGTTCCCAGAGAAGAAATATGACTCCATTTATGGCCTATATTTCCCAGTGAAGAATTATAACCCCAATCATGGGCTATGGTCCCCAGTGAAGAACTATGACCCCAATCACGAACTATGGTTCCCAGTGAAGAACTATGACCTCAATCATGTCCTTTGGTTCCCAGTGAAGAACTATGATCCCAATTATGTCCAATGGTTCACAATGAAGAACTATAACCCCAATTATGGCCTATGGTTCCCAGAGAAGAAATATGACTCCATTCATAGCCTATGGTTTCCCAGTGAAGAACTGTGACCCCAATCATGGCCTATGGTTCCCAGTGAAGAACTGTGACCCCAACCTTGGCCTATGGTTCCCAGTGAAGCACTATGACCTCAATCATGTCCTATGGTTCCCACTGAAGAACTATGATCCCAATCATGGCCTATGGTTCCCAATGAAGAACTATAACATCAGTTATGGCTTATGGTTGTCAGAGAAGAACTGTGACCCCAATCATGGCCTATGGTTCCCAGTGAGGAATTAGAACCTCAATCATGCCCTATGGTCCCCAGTGAAGAACTATGACCCCAATTACAGCCTATGGTTGCCAGTGAACAACTATGACCCGAATCAGGGCCTATGGTTCCCAGTGAAGAACTATAACCTCAATCATGTCCTATGGTTTCCACTGAAGAACTATGATCCCAATCATGTCCAATGGTTCCCAATGAAGAACTATAACCCCATAATGACCTATGGTTCCCAGATAAGAAATATGACTCCATTCATGGCCTATGGTTCCCAGTGAAGAACTATGACCCCCAATCACAGCCTATGGTTCCTAGTGAATAACTATGACCTCAATAATGACAAGGGAGCTAGAGAGCGGGAGGTCTTGGGAGGAACGAAGAGAGCGGTTTGGTTGATATTTTGAGACCAGGTTAGTGATGTAGCTGGGGGCAGAGTTGTGGATGGCTTTCTAAGTTGTTAGTACTTTGAATTTTATTTGTTGGGTGAGCGGAAGCCATTGTAGGGATTGGCGGAGAGGGGTGGCAGACACTGAGCGGTTGGTAAGGTGGATGAGTCTGGCGGGAGCATTCATGATGGATTGAAGGGGGGACTATAACCCCCTATAACCCCCATAATATATAGGGTTATATATTTGTAGCAGCTGACTTAAAAAATTTTTGCACAGGAGGGAATGAAGATCCTCTGCAAGATTATGAGATTTCATCTTCCATTCTTTTCTTAAATATATAAATAAAATGTTACCCGTGGAGGAATTCTGTACTAATAATTTTTCATTTTTACTGAGATAATGATCCATCTTGCCCCAGCATCACGCATGGCCAGCCTTACCCTTCATCTGTCAAGGAACTAAAATGATTGAGTTCAGTGACACCTATCACGCCATAGCTCTCCACACTAACCACTTAGCAACCGTCCTATAGCAGTTTTACTGCTACAGGGCAGCAGCTGTGCGCAGGATAAATATACAGTATCTCACAAAAATGAAGCAGAGCATGATCTCCTCCCTTCGGAGACTGGGCCGCAGGGCAGTATTCCAACATGATAACCACCCCAAACACACCTCCAAGACCACCACTGCCTTGCTAAAGAAGCTGAGGGTAAAGGTGATGGACTGGCCAAGCATGTCTCCAGACCTAAACCCTATTGATCATCTGTGGGACATCCTCAAAGAGGAGGTGGAGGAGTGCAAGATCTCTAACATCCACCAGCTCCGGGACATCATCATGGAGGAGGGGAAGAGGACTCCAGTGGCAACCTGTGAAGCTCTGGTGACCTCCATGCCCAAGAGTGTTAAGGCAGTGCTGGAAAATAATGGTGGCCACACAAAATATTGCCACTTTAAACCCAATTTGGACATTTTCACTTAGGGGTGTACTAACTTTTGTTGCCAGCGGTTTAGACATTAATGGCTGTGTGTTGAGTTATTTTGAGGGGGGCAGCAAATTTACACTGTTATACAAGCTGTACACTCACTACTTTACATTGTAGCAAAGTGTCATTTCTTCAGTGTTGTCACATGAAAAGATAGAAGAAAAGATTTACGAAAATGGGAGGGGTGTACTCACTTTTGTGAGATACTGTATATACGTGATCCTACACGTCCGTGTAGGGTGCGCAAATGCGCACCGCCGGTGGTTTGCTCGATTTCTGCCGACACTCGCTGAACGCCAGCCAGAGAGACAGAACTGTCACTGTAAACAAGGCAGATCGCTGTTTTGTTAGCGGGTGAGGGATGGAATTTGTGGCCCTGCAAAGCAGGAAATAAATTCCATGTCTTCCCCTAGTAAAAGCACCTCACACAGTATTGTAAAACACTGGCTAGGCACACAGTTAACCCTTTGATCGCCCCTGATGTTCACCCCTTCCCAACCAGTGTCATTAGTACAGTGACAGTGCATATTTTTAGCACTGATCACTGCATAATTGTCACTGGTCCCCAAAAACTGCAAATGATGTCAGAATATCCGCCACAATATCGCAAACCCGCAAGAAGTTGCTGATCGCCACCATTACTAGTAAAAAAAAAAGAATAAAAATATACCATAGTTTGTAGACGTTATAACTTTTGCACAAACCAATCAATGTACGCTTATTGGGATTTCTTTTAACAAAAATATGTAGCAGAATACATATTGACCTAAATTGATGAAGAAATTAGATTTAAAAAAAAAAAAAATTATTGGATATGTTCTATAGCAGAAAGTTTTTTTTTTTTCTTCAAAATTTTCGCTCCTTTTTTGTTTATAGCGGAAAAAATAAAAACCGCAGAGGTGATCAAATACCAGCAAAAGAAAGCTCTATGTGTGGGGAAAAGAGGACATCAATTTTATTTGGGTACATCGTTGCACGACCGCGCAGTTATCAGTTAACCTTCTCGCCGTCATATGACAACCTCCCGTGCATGAGCTGCCTGCGCGCGTGGCGCGCTCTGTAATCACGCGGTCAGTGAGACTCGGCTGATCACAGATCGGAGTAAGGGGGCGATCCCGGCCCCTTACCACGTGATCAGCTGTCAGCCAATGACAGCTGATCACGTGATGTAAGCAAAAGATCGGTAATCAGCTCTTTTCTGCTTGCGCCGACAGCGTGAGCAGAAAAAAGAAGCTGATCACTGGCTTGTGTCAGAGGGAAAGCGATCCTGAAGAGGGTGAGACATCACCCAAGTATCTGTGCCCACCAGTGCCACCTGCCAGTGCATGGCAATGCCGCCAACCAGTGCCACCTACCAGTACCCACCTGTGCCACTTATCAATGCCCATCAGTGCTTCCAATCAGTGCCCATCAGTGCCTCATCATCAGTGCCACCTATCAGTGCTGACTATCAGTGTCACCTAGCAGTGCCACACATCAGTGCCACCTATCAGTGCCATCTGTCAATGCCCTTCAGTGCCGCCCATCAGTGCCACCCATCTGTGCCACCTTTCAGTGCCACCTATCAATGCCCATCAGTGCTCACCAGTGCCACCTATCAGTGTCCATCAGTGCCACCTGTCAGTGCCCATCAGTGCTGCCTATTAATGCCCATCAGTGCCGACTATCAGTGCCCATCAATGCCACCTATCAGTGTTCATCAGCGCCGCCTATCAGTGCTCATCAATTCTACATACTAGTGCCTCCTCTTTAGTGCCCATCAGTGCCACCTTATCAGTGCCCATCAGTGCCACCTTATCAGTGCCGCCTATCAGTGCCCATTAGTGCCACCTATCAGTGTTCATCAGCGCCGCCTATCAGTGCTCATCAATTCTACATACTAGTGCCTCCTCTTTAGTGCCCATCAGTGCCGCCTATCAGTGCCCATTAGTGCCACCTATCAGTGTTCATCAGTGCCGCCTGTCAGTGCTCATCAATTCTACATACTAGTGCCTCCTCTTTAGTGCCCATCAGTGCCACCTTATCAGTGCCCATTAGTGCCACCTTATCAGTGCCGCCTCATCAGTGCCACCTTATCAGTGCCGCCTCATCAGTGCCTGTCAGGGAAGGAGTAAACAAAATTTTATAACAGAAACGAAGAAAAACTTTTTTACCCATAAATTTGGTGCTTTTTTAGTATGTTTAGCAAAAAATAAAACCACCTAAAGAAAGCTCTATTTTTGGGAAAATAAATGATAAAAATGTCATATGTGCACAGTGTAGCATGACCGCGCAATTGTCATTCAAAGAGTGACAGCGCTGAAAGCTGAAAATTGGCCTGGGGGCAGGAAGGGGGTTTAAATGCCCCCCGGTAAGCAAGTGGTTAAAGTAACGCAGTGCCATATCGCAAAACATGGCCTGGTCAGGAAAGGGGGGGGTAAATGTTCCGGAGGGCAAGCGGTTAAATGGCCTTTGCGTGGAATATGGCCGCGGCCGATGATAAAACAATGCTGGGGATGCCTGGCACCTTTTCTACGGATAGATCTCAGGGCCGGCAATACATAGAGAGGCTGTACTGGAGATCGCTCGATGCCGTCATCTCCCCGGGAAGAGATTATAAGCCATTCAAGCACACAATAAGATCAGAGCGCTCAATTTAACCAAAAGCCCGCAGGATCAGAGCTCAGACTGACAGCGAAGAGAGAGGCCGGGGCGAGGGCTGATTCCACCCCGAGGTTTATACGGCGTGTTTATGAAGTGGTTTTCATTCTCATTTGTATTGTACATCACTTTGTATCATCACGTTGCTGTCAGCCGCCTCTCCTAGCAGGTGGCATTTTATTAACCACTTCCTGTCCGGAGGCAATTTTTTTTTTCATTTTTCACACACATGATAAAATCAGCACTTTTCGCTAGAAAATTACAGAATAAAATGCTGGTATTTGCATTCTTTTTTTTTTATGTCACACGATACTTGTGCAGCCATTAATCAAAAGCAAATCTCCAGGAAAAAATACACTAAAATAAATGTAGTGCACACAAACACACATACACGGGTCTATTACAGAGATCCAGGGCCACATCGGAAGCATTTGCCATTACCATGTTTTGTCTTCCTTGTGGGCCCTTATCGGTGGCCTCCAAACTGCAGCTCTTTGTGTGATTTTATCTGGCCCTTGAGGTGTCCCCCCCCCCCACTGACACCAATGATGGAGCACTGATCCAGCCGCTGACACCAATGATGGAGCACTGATCCCGCCACTGACATCAATGATGGAGCACTGATCCCGCCACTGACATCAATGATGGAGCACTGATCCCGCCACTGACACCAATGATGGAACACTGATCCCGCCACTGACATCAATGATGGAGCACTGATCCCGCCACTGACATCAATGATGGAGCACTGATCCCGCCACTGACATCAATGATGGAGCACTGATCCCGCCACTGACATCAATGATGGAGCACTGATCCCGCCACTGACACCAATGATGGAACACTGATCCAGCCGCTGACACCAATGATGGAGCACTGATCCAGCCGCTGACACCAATGATGGAACACTGATCCAGCCGCTGACACCAATGATGGAGCACTGATCCAGCCGCTGACACCAATGATGGAGCACTGATCCCGCCACTGACATCAATGATGGAGCACTGATCCCGCCACTGACATCAATGATGGAGCACTGATCCCGCCACTGACACCAATGATGGAACACTGATCCAGCCACTGACATCAATGATGGAGCACTGATCCCGCCACTGACATCAATGATGGAGCACTGATCCCGCCACTGACACCAATGATGGAACACTGATCCAGCCGCTGACACCAATGATGGAGCACTGATCCAGCCGCTGACACCAATGATGGAGCACTGATCCCGCCACTGACATCAATGATGGAGCACTGATCCCGCCACTGACATCAATGATGGAGCACTGATCCCGCCACTGACATCAATGATGGAGCACTGATCCCGCCACTGACATCAATGATGGAGCACTGATCCCGCCACTGACACCAATGATGGAACACTGATCCAGCCGCTGACACCAATGATGGAGCACTGATCCAGCCGCTGACACCAATGATGGAACACTGATCCCGCCACTGACACCAATGATGGAGCACTGATCCCGCCACTGACTCCAATGATGGAGCACTGATCCCGCCACTGACATCAATGATGGAGCACTGATCCCGCCACTGACATCAATGATGGAGCTCTGATCCCGCCACTGACACCAATGATGGAGCACTGATCCCGCCACTGACATCAATGATGGAGCACTGATCCCGCCACTGACACCAATGATGGAGCACTGATCCCGCCACTGACATCAATGATGGAGCACTGATCCCGCCACTGACATCAATGATGGAGCACTGATCCCGCCACTGACATCAATGATGGAGCACTGATCCCGCCACTGACATCAATGATGGAGCTCTGATCCCGCCACTGACATCAATGATGGAGCTCTGATCCCGCCACTGACACCAATGATGGAGCACTGATCCCGCCACTGACATCAATGATGGAGCACTGATCCCGCCACTGACATCAATGATGGAGCACTGATCCCGCCACTGACACCAATGATGGAGCACTGATCCCGCCACTGACATCAATGATGGAGCACTGATCCAGCCACTGACACCAATGATGGAGCACTGATCCCGCCGTTGATACCATCATTGGTATCAGTGGGAGGAATAGTGTCCCATCATTGGTGTCAGTGGAAAGATTAGTGCCCCATTATTGGTGTCAGTGGGAGGAATAGTGCCCCATCATTGGTGACAGTGGGAGGAATAGTGCCCCATCATTGGTGACAGTGGAAGGAATAGTGCCCCATCATTGGTGACAGTGGGAGGAATAGTGCTCCATCATTGGTGACAGTGGGAAGAATAGTGCCCCATCATTGGTGTCAGTAGGAGGAATAGTGCCCCATCATTGGTGTCAGTGGGAGGAATAGTGCCCCGTCATTGGTATCAGTGGGAGGAATAGTGCCCCATCATTGGTATCAGTGGGAGGAATAGTGCCCCATCATTGGTTTGAGTGGAGGGATTCGTGCCCCATCATTGGTGTCAGTGGGAGGAATAGTGCCCCATCATTGGTATCAGTGGGAGGAATAGTGCCCCATCATTGGTATCAGTGGGAGGAATAGTGCCCCATCATTGGTTTGAGTGGAGGGATTTGTGCCCCATGATTGTTGTCAGAGGGAGGAATAGACGAAATTTCTTCCCGATTTTGGACTAGTGTCTACCCCACATAAAGCTTGGAGACCATTGGTTTAGAATCTGTAGTTTTTGGTTTTGTAAAACTGCATAAACCGGTGTATCCATTGGCCTCATTTAAATGGGCAATGAAGCAATGATGGGGTTTGATGGGCAATGCGGACAGCCGCTATTTTAAATACTTTTTATTAGTGATGCACCAAGATGAAAATTCTGGACGGAAACCAAAATGGCCATAAGGAGGGAGAGGAGGAGAAGACGGCAGCACTGCGGGGGGGGGGGGGGGGGCACAAGAGCAATAAGGCGGTATGGTAAGGGGGATAGGTTCTAGTATCTGCGCACTCCATCCCCCTGCTGTTTGCCCCCCCCCCCCCCCCCGTGAGCCCCCCTTTCACCTGCTTTTTACCTTCTCCCCGTAAAGCTAGGAAGTATCTGTCTTTGGGACCATACACCGGCACCCACACACCTGTCAAGTTAGGACCTGCGGCTGTGTTTGTAAAGCTGCTGTGTCCCCATAGTGTAACATAGGCTGCCTGCACACAGCCTCAGGTGGCTCCAGTCACAGAAACAAACTGCTGATTCACACTGAACACCAGTGGCGGCTGGTGGGTTTTTTTTTGGGGGGTGGGGGGCGCAAACAACATCCACCACCCCCCTGCTGTCTGACGGTTGGTCCTCCGGCATTTACCCCATCTAGGTGGTGGGCATCGGGTAGCAGTGGGCATCCGGCATCGGGCTCCTGTGTCTTCTCCTCCTCGCTTCCGCCGCGCGTCTTCTCCCCTCCGCCTAGGCGTCCAATAGGATCGCCTGTCCTTTCAGCCAATCGGGTTGACGGGTCTCAGACCCGCTTTCTGGTTGGCCCGGAGGAGGATCAGTGTTACAATAGTGAATATTCATTCGCTGTTGTAACACACAAGGCTCTGCGTCCGGAGCCCACCCTATTTTGAAGCCTATTAGAGCCTATGGCTCTAATGAGGTGCTTCAAAAAACACCCCCGCCGGTGTAATTTATGGTTGGGGGGGGCAGTGCCTGTGCACCCTTAATGGACGGGCCGCCCCTGCTGTACACACTGGAATTGTATTGAGTTAATAAATGAAGTTCTATCTTTTAGATTTAGGCCCCTTTCACACTGCCATGACCTGAAAGTTGCGCGATTTTGCCGGAAAATTGGAAATAATGGGGAACGACTTTTCATGCAACTCTGATGTCCAAAGTCGCAGGAGAAGTCGCCTCAGCGGGAATTTTGTTGTGTTTTTTTAAACATAGTTTATTGAAAATATACATGTTTTGTGTTTTTAATATATTTTTAGCAAAAATATAATTTGATTTTTCGGGGGGTGGCAGTTTGGGGCCCTGTCAGGTAGGCTGTACAGGGCCCCCCGGGTTTTCTAACAGCAGCAACAGATTCTTGGAGGTAATTGAAGCAAATCAAGCAGCTTTCTTTGACGAGTGAGTTATATAACCAGTTCACGGCAATTGACCATCTTACATGATAATTGTTCATCTCACATGTTGCCCCTGGTGATTTAAAGTGGTTGTAAACCTCAAACATGAAATATGAGCAAAGCATATCCCTTTGTAGTGTGACAGGGGAGGGAGCTCCAGCACACAGCCTGTGATTGACAGCCTCAGCTCTGTTCCTGTGTGCTCTGTCCCTTCCCTCCAATTAGCTCTCACTGAGCTCCGCAGAGTGTAACTTGAGCTCCCCACCCCCTGCTTTCTGGAAGCTCAGACAAGCTGTATAAATTCTATACTAGGGGTGCACCGATACCGAGCATTTGCAGAAGTACTTGTACTCCTGCAAATGCTCTGATGCTTGACCTGATACTTAGGCAGCCTCAGGGGTGATCGGTGTGGCGGTGGGGGGAGTTACAAGCACCGATCTCCCTGTATAGCTTTTCTGACAGCTGCTTCTCCTCCTCTCTCTCCCGCGGCTGTGTTTAACCCCCACCGCCACACCGATCACCCCCGGCTGTCACCCTCTGTGCTCCCCGTGTCCTCCTCCAGGTCCCCCTGTGTCCTCCCTGGCCTCCTCTTGGTCCTGATCCATTTTATCCTCCGGGTCCCCCTCTGTGTTATCCTCCGGGTCCCCCTCTGTGTCATCCTCCGAGTCCCCCTCTGTGTCATCCTCCGGGTCCCCCTCTGTGTCATCCTCCGGGTCCCCCTCTGTGTCATCCTCCGGGTCCCCCTCTGTGTCATCCTCCGGGTCCCCCTCTGTGTCATCCTCCGGGTCCCCCTCTGTGTCTTCCTCCGGGTCCCCCTCTGTGTCATCCTCCGGGTGCCGATCCGTTTTATGCTCCGGGTCCTCCTCTGTGTCATCCTCCGGGTCCCCATCTGTGTCATCCTCCGGGTCCCCCTCTGTGTCATCCTCCGGGTCCCCCTCTCTGTCACCCTCCGGGTCCCCCTCTGTGTCATCCTCCGGGTCCCCCTCTGTGTCATCCTCCGGGTCCCCCTCTGTGTCTTCCTCCGGGTCCCCCTCTGTGTCATCCTCCGGGTCCCCCTCTCTGTCACCCTCCGGGTCCCCCTCTGTGTCATCCTCCGGGTCCTCCTCTGTGTCATCCTCCGGGTCCCCCTCTCTGTCACCCTCCGGGTCCCCCTCTGTGTCATCCTCCGGGTCCCCCTCTGTGTCATCCTCCGGGTCCCCCTCTGTGTCATCCTCCGGGTCCCCCTCTGTGTCATCCTCCGGGTGCCGATCCGTTTTATGCTCCGGGTCCCCCTCTGTGTCATCCTCCGGGTCCCCCTCTGTGTCATCCTCCGGGGTCCCCCTCTGTGTCTTCCTCCGGGTCCCCTCTGTTTCATCCTCCCCCTCTGTGTCATCCTCCGGGTCCCGATCCGTTTTATGCTCCAGGTCCCCCTCTGTGTCATCCTCCTGGTCCCCCTCTGTGTCATCCTCCTGGTCCCCCTCTGTGTCATCCTCCGGGTCCTCCTCCGATCACCCCCGGTTGTCCCCCTCTGTGCTCCCCGTGTTCTCCTCTGGGTCTCCCTGCGTCCTCCCTGGCTCTCTGTGGCCTGTTCTGGGTCCCGATCTGTTTTATCCTCCGGGTCCCCCTCTGTGTCATCCTCCGGGTCCCCCTCTGTGTCATCCTCCAGGTCCCCCTCTGTGTCATCCTCCGGGTCCCGATCTGTTTTATCCTCCGGGTCCCCCTCTGTCTCCGGGTCCCCCTCTGTGTCATCCTCCGGGTCCCCCTCTGTGTCATCCTCCGGGTCCCCTCTGTGTCATCCTCCGGGTCCCCTCTGTGTCATCCTCCGGGTCTCCCTTTGTGTCATCCTCCATGTCCCCCTCTGTGTCATCCTCCGGGTCCCGCTCCGTTTTATCCTCCGGGTCCCCCTCTGTGTCATCCTCCGAGATCCCCTCTGTGTCATCCTCCGGGTCCCCCTCTGTGTCATCCTCCGGGTCCCCTCTGTGTCATCCTCCGGGTCCCCCTCTGTGTCATCCTCCGGGTCCCCATCTGTGTCATCCTCCGGGGTCCCCCTCTGTGTCTTCCTCCGGGTCCCCTCTGTTTCATCCTCCCCCTCTGTGTCACCCTCCGGGTCCCGATCCGTTTTATGCTCCGGGTCCCCCTCCGTGTCATCCTCCTGGTCCCCCTCTGTGTCATCCTCCGGGTCCTCCTCCGATCACCCCCGGTTGTCCCCCTCTGTGCTCCCCGTGTTCTCCTCCGGGTCCCCCTGCGTCCTCCGTGGCTCTCTGTGGCCTGTTCTGGGTCCTGATCCGTTTTATCCTCCGGGTCCCCCTCTGTGTCATCCTCCAGGTCCCCCTCTGTGTCATCCTCCGGGTCCCGATCTGTTTTATCCTCCGGGTCCCCCTCTGTCTCCGGGTCCCCCTCTGTGTCATCCTCCGGGTCCTCCTCTGTGTCATCCTCCGGGTCCCCTCTGTGTCATCCTCCGGGTCCCCTCTGTGTCATCCTCCGGGTCCCCTCTGTGTCATCCTCCATGTCCCTCTCTGTGTCATCCTCCGGGTCCCGCTCCGTTTTATCCTCCGGGTCCCCCTCTGTGTCATCCTCCGAGATCCCCTCTGTGTCATCCTCCGGGTCCCCCTCTGTGTCATCCTCCGGGTCCCCCTCTGTGTCATCCTCCAGATCCCCCTCTGTGTCATCCTCCGGGTCTCCCTCTGTGTCATCCTCCATGTCCCTCTCTGTGTCATCCTCCGGGTCCCGCTCCGTTTTATCCTCCGGGTCCCCCTCTGTGTCATCCTCCGAGATCCCCTCTGTGTCATCCTCCGGGTCCCCCTCTGTGTCATCCTCCGGGTCCCCCTCTGTGTCATCCTCCAGATCCCCCTCTGTGTCATCCTCCGGGTCCCCCTCTGTGTCATCCTCCGGGTCCCCATCTGTGTCATCCTCCGTGTCCCCCTCTGTGTCATCCTCCGGGTCCCCTCTGTGTCATCCTCCGGGTCCCCCTCTGTGTCATCCTCCGGGTCCCCATCTGTGTCATCCTCCGGGTCCCCCTCAGTGTCATCCTCCGGGTCCCCCTCAGTGTCATCCTCTGGGTCCCGATCTGTTTTATCCTCCGGGTCCCCCTCTGTCTCCGGGTCCCCCTCAGTGTCATCCTCCGGGTCCCGATCTGTTTTATCCTCCGGGTCCCCCTCTGTCTCCAGGTCCCCCTCTGTGTCATCCTCCGGGTCCCCCTCTGTGTCATCCTCCGGGTCCCCTCTGTGTCATCCTCCGGGTCCCCTCTGTGTCATCCTCCGGGTCCCCTCTGTGTCATCCTCCGGGTCTCCCTCTGTGTCATCCTCCATGTCCCTCTCTGTGTCATCCTCCGGGTCCCGCTCCGTTTTATCCTCCGGGTCCCGCTCTGTGTCATCCTCCGCGATCCCCTCTGTGTCATCCTCCGGGTCCCCCTCTGTGTCATCCTCCGGGTCCCCCTCTGTGTCATCCTCCGGGTCCCCATCTGTGTCATCCTCCGGGTCCCCCTCTGTGTCATCCTCCGGGTCCCCTCTGTGTCATCCTCCGGGTCCCCCTCTGTGTCATCCTCCGGGTCCCCCTCTGTGTCATCCTCCGGGTCCCCCTCTGTGTCATCCTCCGGGTCCCCCTCTGTGTCATCCTCCGGGTCCCCATCTGTGTCATCCTCCGGGTCCCCCTCTGTGTCATCCTCCGGGTCCCCCTCTGTTTCATCCTCCGGGTCCCCTCTGTGTCATCCTCCGGGTCCCCTCTGTGTCATCCTCCGGGTCCCCCTCTGTGTCATCCTCCGGGTCCCCCTCTGTGTCATCCTCCGGGTCCCCCTCTGTGTCATCCTCCGGGTCCCCCTCTGTTTCATCCTCCGGGTCCCCTCTGTGTCATCCTCCGGGTCCCCTCTGTGTCATCCTCCGGGTCCCCCTCTGTGTCATCCTCCAGGTCCCCATCTGTGTCATCCTCCGGGTCCCCCTCTGTGTCATCCTCCGGGTCCCCCTCTGGGTCATCCTCCGGGTCCCCTCTGTGTCATCCTCCGGGTCCCCCTCTGTGTCATCCTCCAGGTCCCCATCTGTGTCATCCTCCGGGTCCCCCTCTGTGTCATCCTCCGGGTCCCCCTCTGGGTCATCCTCCGGGTCCCCACCTCTGTCCTTTCCGGCCCTCTGGCTCCACCTCCTCCTGTCAGTGCATATTTTTTCGCTCTGATCGCTGTATTGGTGTCACTGGTCCCCAGAAAGTGTTACTTAGTGTCATATTTGTCCACCGCAATGTCGCAGTCCTGCTAGAAAATGGCTGATTGGCGCCATTACTAGTAAAAAAAAAAAAAAAATACAAAAATTTAAATTCCATAAATATATCCCGTAGTTTGTAGACGCGATGCGCAAACCAATCAATATACGCTTATTGGGATTGTTTTTTACAAAAATATGTAGCAGAATACATATTGGCTTAAAATTTATGAAGAAATTTTATTTATTACATTTTCTTATTGGATGTTTTATGGCAGAAAGTAAAAAAATATTGTGTTTTTAATTTCAAAATTGTCGCTCTTTTTTTGTTTATAGTGCAAAAAATAAAAACCGCAGAGGTGATCAAATACCACCAAAAGAAAGTTCTATTTGTGGGGGAAAAAAAGAACATCAACTTTATTTGGGTACAGCGTCGCACAACCGTGCAATTGTCAGTTAAAATAACGCAGTGCCGTGTCGCAAAAAATGGCCTGGTCATGAAGGGGGGTAAATCTTCCTGAGCTGAAGTGGTTAAAGTAGAACTACAGGCAAAGCTCTTTTTTATTCATTTTGGATAGAGTAACGGAGTGTTATAACCCGAGTTAGATTTTTTTTTTCACCATCTGTGTCCCATTGCAGAGATTTCCCTTCACTTCCCGTAACATAGCCAAACAGGAAGTTAGAGGAAATCCCTATAAGATAAGGGAATTCCCTGGGGACCCCCCCCACAGTGTCCCCATTGGAAGATTTCGCCTCTATCACTTTTCTGGGGACAATACATAATTTGGGATTTTCTTTTACTTTCGGAGATAATGGAAAACAGGAGAAATAGAGAGGATGAATCTCCTTAAAGTGGAGCGCCGCCGAAATTTTTTTTTTTAAAAGTCAGCAGCTACAAATACTGCAGCTGCTGACTTTTAAAACACGGACACTTACCTGTCCAGGGCGCCCGCGATGTCGGCACCCGAGGCCGAACCGTCTCTCTGTCCTCGGGTGCTGCCGCCTCCATCTTCGGTAAGGGAATCAGGAAGTGAAGTCGCGCAGCGCAATACGGATGGTCCCTGCTGCCTCTGGGACCCGTGTGTTTCCCAGCAGGCAGCGGGGAGGGAGCAGGAAGTGGTGTAAATAACCGCAGATTCTGCGGCTATCTATGCCGGAAGTGAGTACAGATACCTGTAATATACAGGTATCTGTACTCCCCTCCCCCCTGAAAGGTGCCAACTGTGTCACCGGAGGGGGGGAGGAATCTGATGAGTGGAAGTTCCACTTTTGGGTGGAACTCCACTTTAACCGCTTGCCGACTTCATAACTTACAAGCTCTGTCAGATTGGATGGAGAGCGTCTGTAAACAGCAATTTTCAATTCATGCCACAGATTCTCAATGTGATTTAGGTCTGCACTTTGACTGGGCCATTCTAACACATGAATATGCTTTGATCTAAACCATTCCATTGTAGCTCTGGCTGGATGTTTCGGGTCGTTGTCCTGCTGGAAGGTGAACCTCCGCCCCAGTCTCAAGTCTTTTGCAGATTCTAACAGGTTTTCTTCTAAGATTGTCCTGTATTTGTCTCCCTCCATCTTCCCATCAACTCTGACCAGCTTCCCTGTCCCCGCTGAAGAAAAGCATCACCACCACATGATGCTGCCACCACCATGTTTCACGGTGGGGATGGTGTGTTCAGGGTGATATGCAGTGTTAGTTTTCCACCACACATAGCGTTTTGCTTTTAGGCCAAAAAGTTAAATTTTGGTCTCATCTGACCAGATCACCTTCTTCCACATGTTTGCTGTGTCCTCCACATGGCTTCTCACAAACTACAAACAGGACTTCTTATGACTTTCTTTCACCAATGTCTTTCTTCTTGTCACTCTTCCATAAAGGGCAGATTTGTGGAGAACACGACTAATAGTTGTCCTGTGGACAGATTCTCCCACCTGAGCTGTGGATCTCTGCAGCTCCTCCAGAGTTACCATGGACCTCTTGGCTCTTCTCTGAATGCTCTCCTTGCCCGGCCGGTCAGTTTAGGTGGACAGCCATGTCTTGGTAGGTTTGCAGTTGTGCCATACTCTTTCCATTTTCAGATGATGGATTGAACAGAGCTCTGTTCAAAGCTTGGGTTATTTTTGTTATAACCTAACCCTGCTTTACACTTCTCCACAACCTTATCCCTGACCTGCCTGGTGTGTTCCTTGGCCTTCATGATGCTCTTTGTTCACTAAAGTTCTTTAACAAACCTCTGAGGGCTTCACAGAACAGCTGTATTGATACTGAGATTAAATTATACACAGGTGGACTCTATTTACTAATTAGGTGACTTCTGAAGGCAATTGGTTCTGTTAGATTTTAGTTAGGGGTATCAGAGTAAAGGGGATTAAATACAAATGCCTCCCCACACTTACCAAACCATTTATCATTTTCCTTCCACTTCACAATTATGTGCCACTTTGTGTTGGTCTATCACATAAAATTCCAATAAAACTGAGAATTTATATCAAATACTTTAATTTTCCTTTCCTGATGGACTCCATGGCAGCCTACGTATGGGTTAATCCCGCCTCTCATACCTCATAAGACCCCACCCCCATAAATCTTTGCATCTAGTCAGTTCCGTAATTTAGCCTACTCCAGCAAATGGGAGGGAACTCCTGCTGCCATGGAGTCCATCAGGAAAGGACATTTACGGTAAGTATTTGATATAAATTTTCCATTTTCCTGACAGACTCCATGGCAGCCTACGTATGGGAAATAACTAGCCATACACACCCGGGTGGGCAATTGCTGGTTAAAGAAAAAAAGGTTTAATTGGCACCGTCAACAGATAAGACATGCAAACCAAAATTAACCGAAGACAAGCCGGTTCTACGCAATAGTGCGTCGTAAATGTGTTAATTGAGGACCATGAGGCCACTCTACAGATTACTTCCGTGGATACATGATGGCATGCTGCCCACGATGTGGAAACGCTCCTGGTAGAATGAGCGGTCACTGCCTCCGGAGGCGCCAAACCCTTATGCCGCGTACACACGGTCGTACTTTTCGTCTACAAAAGTCCAACGGACGCTGACGGACTAAAGCTGGCTGGTAATCCGATCGTGTGTGGGCTTCTCCGGACTTTCAACGTACTTTTTTAGCCTCAAATCCGACGTACTTTAGATTTGAAACATGCTTTAAAACTTTACTTCGTAACTACGACGGACCCCGAAATCCGCTCGTCTGTGTGCTAGTCCGACGGACAAAAAGCCACGCTAGGGCACCTATTGGCTACTGGCTATGAACTTCCTTATTTTAGTCCGGTGTACGTCATCACGTACGAATCCGACCGACTTTTGTGTGGTCGTGTGTAGGCAAGTCCGTTCGTTAGAAAGTATGCCGCAAGTCCGCCGCAAGTCCGCCGAAAGTCTGCCGGAAGTCTGTCGGAAAGGCTGTCCGACTTTTGTAGACGAAAAGTCCGACCGTGTGTACGCGGCATTAGACTTAAGCCCACTGAATGGCCTGAACAATCCACGCTGCGATGGTTCTAGAGGAAGCACGCAATCCTTTGTTTTTTCCATGGAAATAAATGAACAGATGATCAGGCTGCCGAAAAGAAGCTGTGGCTTCTAAATATTGCTTTAAAACTTCTCCAACATCTAAAGGGTGAATATTAGAGTCTTCAGTTATCCGGAAAGTTGGAAGAACAATCTCTTGATTCTCGTGAAATACAGATGTTACCTTAGGATTTGATCCTTACATAGGAATCAATACTACTGGATCAGGGAAGCAAGTAAGGAATGGCTCCTTGAATCCTAGAGAACTGATCTCGGAGACCTTCTTAGCCGATGTTATGGCTACTAGGAAGACAGTTTTGAGAGAATGGATCTTTAATAGATGACTGATCCATATGTTGTATTTCTTTCTCTGAGAAGAAATCCAGGACAAAAGGAAGATCCCTCTTGGAAAATCTCGGTTTTCTTTGAGGTCTGAGCCTTACTGCTCCTCTAAAGAACTGCCTGGTAAGAGGGTGTCTGGCCCAGGATACACCTGTGAAGGCAGAGATTGCGGAAACCTGAACCCGTAAAGAACTCACTGATAAGGACAGATCCAGGGCTGTTTGTAAAAAGCCCAAAATATCCTGTATCTTTGGATCTCTACCGAAACCGTCAGTGGTGTAAACATTGTCCGCAAACTTCGACCAAATTCTTTGGTAAACTTTGTTGGTACCTGGTCTTCTGGCATTCAGTAAAGTAGCAATAGCTGTACTTGGACATCCTAGAGCTTCCAGCCTTCCCCTCTCAAAAACCAAACCATCAGATGGAGATGGGATGGGCATGGGTGAAGAGATGTTCCCTGCAACAGGAGATCTGGTCTGGAAGGGAGAGGAACTGGATCCCGGTAGCTGAGCTGCATCAAGAGGGGGAACCATGGTCTGTTGGGCCAATATTGAACAACTGCCACTACTTTGGCTTCTTCCCACCTGAGCCTCGATAGAAATCTGAGAATGACCGGAACGGGGAAAAGCATAAGCCCTGTGGAATCTCCACTGGTCCGTCAGGGCATCCACTTGGAAGGCCTGGGGACAACGACATCTCGTGTAAAATTTCTTCAGTTTGAAATTGCACGGGAAGCCAAACAGGTCTACTTCCGGCAAGATTCCCAGAGACAGAATCCAGTTGAATACCTCGGTGTGGAGAGACCATTCGTTGTTGTCCAGGGAAAACCTTGAGAGAAAGTCTGCCTGGATATTTTGAATTTAGGGAAGATAAACAGCCGTCAGATTCGTCAAGTTCGCCTGGGCCCAGGACATAATCGGCCTTCCTTCAGTAAGGAGAGACTGCGGGTGCCCCCCTGTCTCTTGATATATGACAGTGCTGTCGTATTGTCTGGCCTTAGGAGAACTGAGGCTCCTGATGTTAAGTGGCGAAATGCTTGTAGAGCACGGAAGGCAGCTCGGAGCTCCAGAACATTCAAGACTACACCTCGAGATGGGAAATCCCATTTGCCTTGGGCTACCTCCGTCAGACAGAGTGCGCCCCAACCTCTGTTGCTGGCATCCGTTGTCACCGTGATCCAGGAGACAGGTGCTATGGAATGGCAATTGAGGAGATTTTTCCGCTGCAACCACCAGGGGAGGCTCTCCCGCATGGAAGGGGTTATCCGGACAAGATGGTCTCGAGACCCCAGATCCCATTGTTGGAGAAAACCCTTCTGAAAGGGCCGCATCTTCCATTGCGCCCATTTCACCATGGGGGCTGTGGCTACCATGGTGCCGATTATCTTGAGACATTATGAGGCTCTGAGAAGGGATGACGACATTGCGAGATGAATTCTGTCCCGGATTACCGGAATTTTCTCTAGAGACAAGGAGATAGTGCTCTTTACCGTGTCGAATTGGGCTCTGAGGAATATTAGAGACTGTGTTGGGTCTAGATGACTTTTCTCCCTGTTCAAGAGCCAACCGAACTCTGTCAGAGTAGAGATGACCTGATCTCGATGTGACAACAGCTGCTCCCTGTCTTGCGAAAGCAGGAGTAGATCGCCCAGATAGTGGTGTAACTGGATACCTCTGACCCTGATTAATGCCACAACAGCCAGTAAGAGCTTTGAAAACACTTGAGGCGATGTTGTAAGCCAGAATGGGAGACATGTAAATTGAAGATGTCTTTGGTCTACTGCGAATCAGAGATATTTCTGGAAATCCCTCGCAATCGAACATAAAAATAGGCATGTTTCAGGTCTATGGAGACAAGCCAGTCTTCTGGTTGTATTGTCTGACGTATTGTTAGCAATGTTTCCATCTTGAATTTTTCCTTCTTGATGAAGGAGTTCAGGTGTGTCAAGTCGATGACTGGCCTCCAGGAGCCATTCTTTTTGAGGACCATGAAAAGGGGGAGTAAACCTCTTGAAATCTTAATGGCAGAGTCAAGCTTATTCCCAAAGAGGGAGGAGTCCTCAAAGGGAATTCTGCACCATGCCTGTTTAGAGGCAGGATCCGCAACCCACGGGCGCAACCACAAGGCATGCTTAGCTGTGACCGAAGAGAGCATGACACGTGCCACAAGCTGAATAATATCAAGGGATGCTTCCCCCAAAAAAACTGACGCCAGCTTCAGCTCATGTACTGGTGAGCTCTTGACCAACTCTTCAGAGATGCTTCCTAAAGCTGCATCGATATCATCCGTACAAGCTTTCATAGTTTTAGATAAGGCTGCAAGAGCCAGGGCTGGTTTACAAGCCATACCTGCCGTAATATAAATGCGCTTGGGGTCGATCTTCCTCTCTAATCCATCTTTAAAGGAGATGTTATCTTCCAGAGGGAGTATAACATGTCTCACCAACCTCATAAGAGCTGCATCAATGAGGGGAGCCAACTCCAGATGCTTTACCTCCTCACCCTTGAAAGGGTACATTTTTGCTACTTTAGAAATTATCGAGTTTTTTCTCTGAACTTTACTCCATTCATCTGAAATAATTTTGCCAAGTTCACCCAGGAAAGGGAAGTTTGGGCGTTCCTTCTTGAGCTGCTTAAAGTATTTCCTCTGTTTAAAGGGTGCTTCTACTGGCTCTTCCCATCTCAATGCGTCTTTAACCGCTTTGACCAACTGTGGAACCATGGAAAAATCAAAACCTATGCAAGGTTCGTCCACCTCTGCCTCGCTGTCCGATGAACCACTAAAGAGAGACTGTCGAGAGGAACCTGGGATCCCAGGGTCGATCCTACCAGGAGCTGGGGCTGGAGCAACAGGAGGGTTGGATGTACGGTCACAATTCGTTCTGTTCAGGGATTCCCGAACCACTTTTCTGACTAGAGCTTCCACTTGCTGGTCTCCAGCTCCTCTTTCCTTTCCTTTGCAGCTCGAGAATAGCATAACTCGCAGAGAGATTTACCCTATGGGACCCGAGCTTTACATCCCCAACAAGCTTTCCTTTCAGAACGGCTGGAATGGCAGTGAGAATGACGACTAGACGTGGACTGTCTAGAAGATGGTCCAGGACGTCTAAGACTTAACGCTGAATGACGATGTTGTGACCTAGAAATGTCATTATCTTCACGTGCCGAAAGCCGGTGTTCAGACCTAGAAGGGCCAATAATTCCATCCTACCTGCCGTGTAAGGGTTGGCCACTGGGGGGCGGTGACACATCTATGGCAGAAGGCTCAAAGACACTGAAAGTAATCGACAAGGCATAAGTAAAACAAATCACTTAGCAGTAAGTTATAATCAGAGTCAGGCAATGCAGCATCACCTCTTACCTTAAGCACCAAGGATATGTGCTCGGGAAGCAGCTGCTAAAGCCTTTAAGGTATCCCAAAGAATAGCTGAATCTCACAGCTATTTGAATCTGCCACCCTAAGATGATGTCATCGCGCACTCTGCACACCTGCGCTGTGCCCGGCGCCACCCCATGGACCTCGCGCGCATGCGCGACCACCGTCATCCCGTCCGGACCGCGCACACGCAGCCAAGCCTCGACTTCGATCGCAGCTCACGCAGACGGTCCGAGAAGCGGCGAGCTGGAACGCAGATGCGTCTCAGCCGCCATGGCCAGGAAAACGGAGCTAGAGCAAAAGACACAGACAACAAAACAAACACAGCTGCCATGTAAGTTATATATACATTACAACTACGGCACCAATTCGATCCGGCCTGGGACTGGGAGCCATGTTGCTCAAGCTGCACGACCAGGGCATCTCAAGAAGGGGCCTCCCGCCAATAGCTGGGACGTTTGGCCATGTTGCCGCTTGACTGCCAAGGGCTGGCTAGTAAGATCTTCAAGCTATCACATTAACTGCCCATGTCCACCCTGCTAATAGCTAGGGTAAAAGGACTCCAGAAAGGACACCGCCTGAACCGCCATCTTCACGTGCAGACCACCAGGACTGGACCGAAAACTTCGTAAGGTAAGACTACCTTGGTCCTAGGAGGAGAACAAAAAAGAAACACGGTCTCTGACTAGAAGCAAAGATTTATGGGGGTGGGGTCCTATGAGGTATGAGAGGCGGGATTAACCCATATGTAGGCTGCCATGGAGTCTGTCAGGAAAATACATTTACATTTTTGGTTGTAACATGACAAAATGTGGAAAATTTCAAGGGGTATGAATACTTTTTCAAGGCACTGTAGATCCATTCCTATGGATTATAGTGTAATTGGATGCAGAAAAGGAAGCTTTGATGGTCCAATATTGCTACAGAAATTCATATAACCACCATTTAATGGTGTCCGGTTTTTCCCACTGGGCAGAGCGCCAATGCCCACAACTGACATTGTGATATTTATTGTAGAAGCTGGAGTATATTATTCAATATTTATTACATGACCTTTACCTGGCATGAAGCCCACCTTGGTTCCTACAATTTTCTGAATTTGTTCAAATGTCAAGCCGGTATTTTGTCTCGTAATTTCACACGGATGTTCCAGAGATAAAAAGAGACAGTAGGAAGACTATAATTTGGAATATTATTGGTTTTTCGAGAATTACTATAATTATTTCTACTACTGTTGACGGTAATAACTTTTACCAATCGCCAGTGTGAATGACAGAGAAGAGACACGCTGCTAAAATTTCCATAATTGTCCTGTAAAATTCATGGGATTTTTCAGCTGGAAAGCTCACAATAGCAATTTCCACCTCTTTGATGGAAATATCTGCATCCAATTATTCCAACTCTTCTAAGAAGAAACCTCAAAACTCAGTTTCTTATAAAAAAAATTAATGTAAAGAAATTTTCAAAGTTTAATAAATAGATTTTATATTCATTACATTTTCAAAGTTTAATAAATAAATAGATTTAAAAGAATGAATAAAAATTAATTTTCAAAGTTTATTAAATAGATTTGAAAAAAAAAATGATTTCAAAGAAATTCAATATAAAGGTTTATTTAAAAAATGAACATGAATTTTTTTTTCAAAATTCAATAAAATAGATTTATTTAAAACAATGAATGTAAAGAAATTTTAACAATTCAATAAATAGATTTATTTAAAAAAAAACGAATGTAAAGAAATTTTAACAATTCAATAAATAGATTCATTAAAAAAAAATGAATGTAAAGAAATTGTCAAAATTAAATTATAAGATTTATTTAAAAAACGAATGTAAAGAAATTTTCTAAATTCTCTATTGTGAAAAAAAAAAAGAAATTTTCTAAATTCAATAAATACATTTATTTAAAAAATGAATGTAAACAAATTTTCAAAGTTTAATAAATAGATTTAGAAAAAACGAATCAAAATACATTTTCAAAGTTTATTTAATAGATTAAAAAAAATGAATATTCGTTCACACTGAACATGGCTTTGAAATCACTCTGAACTCGATTTAAAAGTCGCATTTCAGTCCGACTTTGGGGGTGACTTGAAAGACATCTGTGCGGGTTCATGCACAGATGTCTATTGAAATCGCCCCTGAAGTCGCCAAAGGTAGTGCAGGAACTAGTTTTGGAAATTGGTGCCGCAGAGGCGGCGTCGCGCCGAATAGGACTCTGTTATCGCCGGCAATAGGCTGCGATTTGACCTGTCAAATCGCATGTCAAATCGTGCCAATGTGAATGGGGCTTAAAAAGAAATTAATATAAAGAAATCTTTCAAAATTCAATAAATATATTTATTTAAAAAATATATGTAAAGACATTTTCTAAATTCAGTAACTATATTTATTTAAAACATGAGTGTAAAGACATTTTTAAAATTAAAAAAATGGATTTACGTATTTAAAAAATTAATGTAATGAAATGTTCACAATTCAATAAAAGGTTTATTTAAAAGGTGAAGATGAAAAATTTTCCAAAATTAAATTAATAGATTTATTTAAAAAAAAATTAATGAATAAATTGTCAAAATGTAATTATAAGATTTATTTAAAAAATGAATGTAAAGAAAGTTTCTAAATTCAATAAAACGATTTAAAAAAAAGAAAGAATGATGAAAGTAATGAAGATTTACTTTAAAAAAAATGAATGTAAAGATTCTGGTGTGCAGTATATGAATATCAGTTCTTGTAATAATTAAGATGTTATCAAAGACTAACTCCAGAAATTAGACGAACTTTACCCTTTCACTGCCAGAGACATTTTCGCACATGTTAAAAATGCACATTTTAGGCCTGAAGATTAGGTAAAACCCCCAAACATGATATATTTTCTGAAAGCAGGGACCCTCGAGAATACAATAGTGGTAGTTCCAATTTTTTATGTCACGCAGTATTAGTGCAACGGTTTATCAAATAATATTTTTCAGTAAAAAATACGCTAAAGTTAATTTTGGTGCGCACAAACACAACATAATACTTTTGGGTAGATGAGGTTGCACAGAGTAGATACCAAACATGTCCAACCTTAAATTGGGGGTATACTTCTTGCTGCGGGCACAAAGCATCAAAGCATGGTAAATCGACGCCTGCTGCAACTAAAGGGGGCGTGATAAAAAAAAATTGGCTCAACCGCGGGTTTTTTCAACTACTCAATGGCTAATGTGAATGTGCCCTTTACTGTTGCTCTCCTCCTCTCCTTTGGTCCCTCTGGGTTGTGGGTAGTCATCACCTCGGCTATAAACCCTGTATTGTAGGTGGAGGAGGCAGGAGTGCGACCACAGCCGGGAGCCCCTTAGGAGGCTTCGTGGGACCAGTCACACCACTGCAGGGACCCTACTGGAGGGAGGAATAAGGTATTGCACATTATTCATACATTCCTAGACTAAACGAGCAGTTAACCCTTGCAGTCCAGGGGGAAATGACAGCGAGAGTAGTTTTTGTCTAATTCCCGGAGTTGGGCTTTAAATGCCACCGCATCAGAAAGATTAAATCCTGAAGTCGCTTCCACGGCTATTAGGGAATTTTTAGTAATCACGGGTTTTTCCTTAGCTAAGCACACAAGGACTTTACTATTTATATCCCTTTGCTCTGAAATCCTCTGTGACTGACGCAGTCGGCATTTTGGGTTAGGATGTTCATTTAGGCCATATGGCTCAGAACATTGTCTGCCAGCTGATATACGATTTACCTGAATTATCAGTTTTATATATAGGCTACAACAGCTGGGCTTTAATTTCTGCTAGTAGCAGTGCTAGAGTATGTTATAGCAGGTACAATATCTATCCCATAATAGTACAAAATCTATCCTATAATAGTACAAAATCTATCCTATAATAGTATGATATCCATCCCATAATAGGACAATATCTATCCCATAATAGTATAATATCCATCACATAATAGTGCAGTATCCATCCCATAATAGTACATTATCCATCCCATAATAGTAAACTATCCATCCCATAATAATACAATATCCATCCCATAATAGTAACTATATCCATCCCATAATAGTAAAATATCCATCCTATAATAGTACTATATCCATCCCATAATAGTACAGTATCACTATCTAACCCATAATAGCACAATATTCATCCCATAATAGTAACTATATCCACCCCATAATAATACAAATCCATCCCATAATAGTGCAATATCCATGCCATACTAGTAAAATATCCATCCCATAATAGTACAGTATCTATCCCATAATAGGGCAATGTTCATCCCATAATAGTAACTATATCCACCCCATAATAGTATAAATATCACATAATAGTACAGTATCTATCCCATAATTGTCCATTTCCTCAGTTACTTCCTGGTTTCTATGCCTAGGCAAATGATGTCCTACATCCCAGGAGTCTTCAGGAGGGGAGGAAGTGTTTTCTTAGCTAAGCACACTCTCTCGCCTGCATGCCTGAGCTAAGGGGAGATGGATTCCAGGAAGTAAATGTTACATGACTCATCTGCCCTTACTGGCCATGGCTAGAATTGCTGGGGGGTTTCAAAATGATTTCTCAACAACATGATTGATGGAGACATGGATGGATAGATGGGGGAGTGGGAAGATGGATGGAGACATGGCTGTATGGGGGAGTGGTAGGATGAATGGAGACATGGATGTATGGTGGAGTGGAAGGATGGATGGAGACATGGATGGATGGAGGAGTGGAAGGATGGATGGAGACATGGATGGATGGAGGAGTGCAAGGATGGATGGAGACATGGATGGATGGAGGAGTGGAAGGATGGATGGAGACATGGATGGATGGGGGAGTGGTAGGATGAATGGAGACGTGGATGTATGGTGGAGTGGAAGGATGAATGGAGATATGGATGGATGAGGGAGTGGAAGGATGGATGGAGACATGGATGGATGAGGGAGTGGAAGGATGGATGGAGACATGGATGGATGGGGAAGTGGAAGCATGGACGGAGACATGGATGGATGGAGGAGTGGAAGGATGGATTGAGACATGGAGGAGTGGAAGGATGGATTGAGACATGGATGGATGGAGGAGTGGAAGGATGGATGAAGATATAGATAGATGGAGGAGTGGAAGGATGGATGGAGACATGGATGGATGGAGAAGTGGAAGGATGGATGGAGATATGGATGGATGAGGGAGTGGAAGGATGGATGGAGACATGGATGGATGGGGAAGTGGAAGCATGGACGGAGACATGGATGGATGGAGGAGTGGAAGGATGGATTGAGACATGGAGGAGTGGAAGGATGGATTGAGACATGGATGGATGGAGGAGTGGAAGGATGGATGAAGATATAGATAGATGGAGGAGTGGAAGGATGGATGGAGACATGGATGGATGGAGAAGTGGAAGGATGGATGGAGATATGGATGGATGGAGACAAAGATTGAGACATGGATGGATGGAGGAGTGGAAGGATGGATGGAGACATGAATGGATGGGGGAGTGGAAGGATGGATGGATACATGGATGGATGGAGGAGTGGAAGTATGGACGGAGACATGGATGGATGGAGGAGTGGAAGGATGGATGGAGACATGGATGGATGAGGGAGTGGAAGGATGGATGGAGACATGGATGGATGGAGGAGTGGAAGGATGGATGGAGACATGGATGGATGGAGGAGTGGAAGGATGGATGGAGACATGGATGGATGGAGGAGTGGAAGCATGGATGGAGACATCGATGGTGACATGGATGGATGGATGGAGACATGGATGGATGGGGGAGTGGAAGGATGGATGGAGATATGGATGGATGAGGGAGTGGAAGGATGGATGGAGACATGGATGGATGGAGGAGTGGAAGGATGGATGGAGACATGGATGGATGGAGGAGTGGAAGGATGGATGGAGACATGGATGGATGGGGGAGTGGAAGGATGGATGGAGACATGGATGGATCGGTGAGTGGAAGGATGGATGGAGACATGGATGGATGGTGGAGTGGAAGGATGGATGGAGACATGGATGGATGGAGGAGTGGAAGCATGGACGGAGACATGGATGGATGGAGGAGTGGAAGGATGGATTGAGACATGGAGGAGTGGAAGGATGGATTGAGACATGGATGGATGGAGGAGTGGAAGGATGGATGGAGACATGGATGGATGGAGAAGTGGAAGGATGGATGAAGGCATGAATGAATGGAGGAGTGGAAGGATGGATGGAGACAAAGATTGAGACATGGATGGATGGAGGAGTGGAAGGATGGATGGAGACATGAATGGATGGGGGAGTGGAAGGATGGATGGAGACATGGAAGGATGGGGAAGTGGAAGGATGGATGGAGGAGTGGAAGTATGGACGGAGACATGGATGGATGGAGGAGTAGAAGGATGGATGGAGGAGTGGAAGTATGGACGGAGACATGGATGGATGGAGGAGTGGAAGGATGGATGGAGGAGTGGATGGATGGAGGAGTGGAAGGATGGATGGAGACATGGATGGATGGAGGAGTGTAAGGATGGATGGAGACATGGATGGATGGAGGAGTGGAAGGATGGATGGAGGAGTGGAAGGATGGATGGAGACATGGAAGGATGGGGAAGTGGAAGGATGGATGGAGGAGTGGAAGTATGGACGGAGACATGGATGGATGGAGGAGTGGAAGGATGGATGGAGACATGGATGGAAGGAGGAGTGGAAGGATGGATGGAGGAGTGGAAGTATGGACGGAGACATGGATGGATGGAGGAGTGGAAGGATGGATGGAGACATGGATGGATGGGGGAGTGGAAGGATGGATGGAGACATGGATGGAGGAGTGGAAGGATGGATGGAGACATGGAAAGATGGGGAAGTGGAAGGATGGATGGAGACATGGATGGATGGAGGAGTGGAAGGATGGATGGAGACATGGATGGATCGGTGAGTGGAAGGATGGATGGAGACATGGATGGATCGGTGAGTGGAAGGATGGATGGAGACATGGATGGATCGGTGAGTGGAAGGATGGATGGAGACATGGATGGATGGAAACAAAGATTGAGACATGGATGGATTCAGACATGTATGAATGGGGGAGTGGAAGGATGGATGGAGACAAAGATTGAGACATGGATGGATGAAGACATGGATGGAAGGAGGAGTGGAAGGATGGATGGATACATGGATGGATGGAGGAGTTGAAGGATGGATGGAGACATGGATGGATGGGGGAGTGGAAGGATGGATGGAGACATGGATGGAGGAGTGGAAGGATGGATGGAGACATGGATGGATGGGGGAGTGGAAGGATGGATGGAGGAGTGGAAGGATGGATGGAGACATGGAAAGATGGGGAAGTGGAAGGATGGATGGAGACATGGATGGATGGAGGAGTGGAAGGATGGATGGAGACATGGATGGATGGAGGAGTGGAAGGATGGATGGAGACATGGATGGATCGGTGAGTGGAAGGATGGATGGAGACATGGATGGATCGGTGAGTGGAAGGATGGATGGAGACATGGATGGATGGAAACAAAGATTGAGACATGGATGGATTCAGACATGTATGAATGGGGGAGTGGAAGGATGGATGGAGACAAAGATTGAGACATGGATGGATGAAGACATGGATGGAAGGAGGAGTGGAAGGATGGATGGAGACATGGATGGATGGGGGAGTGGAGTGGAAGGATGGATGGAGGAGTGGAAGGATGGATGGAGACATGGATGGATGGGGAAGTGGAAGGATGGATGGAGGAGTGGAAGGATGGATGGAGGAGTGGAAGGATGGATGAAGACATGGATGGATGGGGGAAGTGGAAGGATGGATGGAGGAGTGGAAGGATGGATGAAGACATGGATGGATGGGGGAGTGGAAGGATGGATGGAGGAGTGGAAGGATGGATGAAGACATGGATGGATGGGGGAAGTGGAAGGATGGATGGAGACATAGATTGAGACATGGATGAATGGAGACATGGATGGAGGAGTGGAAGGATGGATGGAGACATGGATGGAGGAGTGGAAGGATGGATGGAGACATGGATGAATGGATGGGAAAATTAAAAATGAAAGAAATGATTGTTGGATTTGCGGTACTCAGATACAGTTTTGTTTTATTATTATGATTCCGGGATTTGGATCTGTGCCATCGGATGCCGTATGAGGAGGAGATGACCTCGGCTCCGGCGGAGTGCTCTGATCTGCCCCGGGGGAGGGTTCGGATTGCTGGGAAGATGTTTACTGAACCACAAACAAGATCTTCTGTATAGTATGTGTGATAAAAATTCTTCCGGGGATCAGAACGCTCAACAGCAATCCTAACCCCTTGACTCTGACATAACACATACTGTATATGCGGCTTCACTGGATTGTGTTTTTTCTGTGAGGCCACATTTTTGCGTATCTGAGCGGCAGTGGTCGGTCTTTATTACAGGAAGTCTCTCACTGGATTACTGCACAGATCTGGAAGAAATGCACAAATCTCACGAGGTTCCAGAAGAATCCACATGATGAATGTATACAGACAATATTTACTTATTCCAAAGTTCTGCTTTAATATCCTAATATCAAGATCTGACTTTTACGCCTCATTTGATTCTATTGCTGTACTGTAAGCATTCTTTATGTGCACAGTTCAAAACCTTAAAGGGCATCTCCACCTCTGTTGCAAAAGACCCCCCCCCACACACACACACACACACGCCCATTGTTCTATTTGTATTACAGGTATTGTAACAAACTTTGTTGCAGATTCCTGCCTTTTGTTATTCTGAAAAAATAGCTGTTTGTTTCTCTGTGTCCATGTGCTGTGTGAATGGGAGTGATTTAATTATCAGCTGCTGCACCTGCAGGGATCCAACAAGGGATAGTGGCAAGGTCTGCATCCTTTTAGATGTGACTTCCCTTTGGGAGTATCGCACCAAAAATGACATTTTTGTTGCAGGGGATGCCCAAAATCTGACTTGTACCTTAGTGCAGACTTCTGGGAAAATTAGTGAGCCAATCACACAAGCAGGAAATGACATTTCTGGGGAAGCGCTCTGTATACCATCTTTGTACAGAGCGCCTCCAGGTGGCCATATTGCATTTTAGTTACAGTGCTGCAGATTGAAAAGGA
The DNA here is from genome assembly GCA_037952835.1 of Lithobates septentrionalis. Taxonomy (NCBI): domain Eukaryota; kingdom Metazoa; phylum Chordata; class Amphibia; order Anura; family Ranidae; genus Lithobates; species Lithobates septentrionalis. The sequence continues at coordinate 54,397 of JBBDGP010005075.1, read as the reverse complement.
AAGGGAATTTTCAATAACATTTAATTACAATATGACTTGTGTAGCAATTGTATATATTATTATTTTTATTTTTTATTTTGTTGCTTTTTTTTTCCCCACGAAAGTGGAGTTGACCTTTTTACATGGAAAAAACAAGGCTAATCGTAACCAGTGTAAGGTTTTAGCAGAAATGGGATATCACATGAAGACCTGTAGGGGTCTATTTACACATTTCACACATCCATCACAAATTGTAATGTGTCTAATATGTTGATTTCCTATGACTGTCAGTTCCATCTAGTGGCCATAATTGAGAATTGACCAGGCCTTTTGTTTACATATATCAGTATTTTTACTAGAAAACTTCTTAGAACCCCAAAACATTATAATATATATATATATATATATATATATATATATATATATATATATATATATATATATATATATATATATATATATATATATAATATTTTTTTTTTATTTTTTTTTAAAGCCAGAGGTCCTAGAGAATAAATTGGTGGATTTTGCTTTTTTTTTTTTCACACTGTATTTATGCAGCGGTTTTCTAAACGCAATTTTTTTGGGGGAAAAATTGACTTTTTACATTTTGAATCTATTAAAAATACAATATAATACCCAGTTGTGTGGTAAAATATAAAAGATGATGTTACGCCGAGTAAATAGATACACATAAACATGTCACACTTTAAAATTGCGCACACTCGTGCAACGGCTACAAACTAGACATGTGCAATTCAATTAGTTCCGAATTTGATTATTAATGAATTTTGACAAGTTCGTTCATTCAGAAATATCCCGTTTAATGAATTTTTCCGAATATTTGTAAATGCGAAAATTCGTAAATCTGAAAATTGAAAAAATTCCAAAACCCGAAAACTTGAAAATCTGAAATAACAACTAATAATAACTTTACTATTACTAGCTATTAAATTATAGGAATTTCTTTTAAAATTTGGGTGTTAGTGAACGTAACGATTGTGAATTTATCCAAAGTTATGAATTATCCGAAATAACGAATGCTGCATCTAAACTAATTGAACGTAATAAATTAATAATAATACATAACAATTAAAAAATAACTCATTTAACGAATTTTTCAGAATATTCGAAAATTCGTAAATTTGAAAAAGTTCCTAAATTCGAAAATCCAAAAGCCCGAAAAATTAGCAAAATCTGAAATAAAAACTAACTAATAATAACTTAATTAGTACTTACTATTAAATTATACGTATTGGAATTTCCTTTCAAATTTGGCTGTTAGTGAACACAATGAATACGAATTTATCTGAAGTTACGAATCATCCAAAATAAGGAATACCGCATCTAAACGGATGAAACGTAACAAATTAATAATAATAATAATAAAAACGTTTTAGTATTATTATTATTTATTATCAATTCTTTCCATTCCATTTGTTTAGATGCAGCATTCGTTGATTCAGATAATTGGTAACTTCGGATAAATTCGTATTTGTTACATTCATAAATAGCCCCATTTGAAAGGAAATTCCAATACCTATAATTTAATTGTTCGTTATTGTTAGTAAAGCAGGCCATACATGATCGAATTTCGAACAAATTTTCTTTTCCAAATCAGAAAGTTCATTTTTCTTGTGATCCGATGAACCCACCATTGATTTTCGAAATTCGGCCGACCAAGCCTTCAAAAAGAATTTTCGTGGCCGGTAAACTTCTTTTCTCTCCATCAATTTTCTTTTCTTGCACATGCACATTTTTTTTTCTTATTACATTTCTCGCACGATTCTCCCATCACTGATTAGAAAATCGTTCGTTTTTCAAAAAATTTCCAACATGTCCGATTCCACAAATTTAACGGCCGCACGAAAATCGGCCGTTGCTGCAGCCCCACTAATGGTGCGAAATTCGTACGAAAATTCTTAGATACGATTTTCGAAAAAACAAAAAATTCTTTCGAAATTCGAATCGTGTATGGCCGGCATTAGTTACTGTTTCAAATTTTTCTTTCTTATTTTCGGATTTACGAATTTACGACCCGAAAATCGAAAAAAAACCCAAATGAAACGAAAACGAACAAATTTTTCGGCAGTGCACATGTCTACTACAAACGACATAAATCTTACTATCCATAGGTGACACTTTAAAAGCCTTTACAGGTTACCACTTTAGATTTACAGAGGAGGTCTAGTGCTAGAATTACTGCTCATGATCCGACGTTCGCGGTGATACCTCACATGTGTGGGATGATCGCTGTTCGCATGCGTGTGGGACCGATGAGTGCGTTTGCCTTTGAGCGCGAGCACAGGGGGCTTGGGGGGGGGGGGGGGCGCTGTTTTTAAAATGATTTATTTTATTTTTACACTTTTTTTTTTACCACTTTTATTGCTTTTAGAAGAAATGTAAACATCCTTTGTGACAGAAGCAAGCTTGTGACAGGTTCTCTTTATGGAGAGATCTGGGATCTATAAGACCCCCAAAACAGTACCCGGGTAAAGTCTGCAGCTGCAAGCATCATCCTGGTTCAGCCATTTAACCACTTCACCCCCGGGAGGTTTAAGCCCCTTCATGACCAGGCCATTTGTTTGCGATTCGGCACTTTTACTGACAATTGCGCGGTCGTGCGACGTTGTACCCAAACAAAATTGACGTTCTTTTTCCCCCACAAATAGAGCTTTCTTTTGGTGGTATTTGATAACCTCTGCGTTTTTTTTTTTTTTGCGCTATAAACAAAAAAAGAGCAACAATTTTGAAAAAAAACAATACTTTTAACTTCTTTCTATAATAAATATCCAAAAAAACAAAAACAAATTTCTTCCTCAGTTTAGGCCGATATGTATTCTACTACATATTTTTGGTAAAAAAATTTGCAATAAGCGTATATTGATTGGATTGCGCAAAAGTTACAGCGTCTACAAAATAGGTGATAGGTTTTGGGCATTTTATTATTATTATTATTTTTTATACTAGTAATGGCGGCGATCTGCGATTTTTAACGGTACTGCGACATTGCGGCTGACAGAACGGACTCTTAACACTTTTTTGGGACCAGTGACATTTATACAGCGATCAGCTATAAAAATGCACTGATTACTGTGTAAATTACTGTGTAAATGTCACTGGCAGTGAAGGGGTTAACACTAGGGGGCGATCAAGGGGTTAAATGGGTTCCCTGGGAGGTGTTTTTAACTGTGAGGGGGAGGGGACTGACTGGAGGAGGAGAGAGATCGCTGTTCCTAATCACTAGGAACATCAGATCTCTCTCTCCTCCCCTGTCAGAACGGGGATCTGTCTGTTTACATTCATGACAGATCCCTATTCTGGCTCTCTTTTCCGCGATTGCGGGTTGCCTGCGTACATCGCGGCCGCCAGCCATGCGCCCGTATCCCCGCCATGCAGCGGGCATGCCCGCACGCGCCTGCTATGGCTCTAAATGGAGCCAACGTACTCCTATGGCGATTTGCAGGAACGAGCTGACCTGCCGCAGTATAATGATGGCGGCTGGTCGGCAAGTGGTTAATGTGTACGGTTTTCGTATGAGAAAAATCAGACAAGAAACCCTGCACATGATCAGAAACAATAAATAATAATAAAAAAAAAGCCTCTGTTGTATGAGAATTTTCGCACAAATTTTCCTTCATCGGTTCCGATTTGCTGTGAAACAATGAGGAAAATCAGACGATCGTTCGCCCGATTTTCTTATAGCGTGTACCCCACTTAAAACTCACTGACACTGATACTAATTAAAAAAAAAATCCTGTCCAAAAAATACTAACCATCACCTTTGACCCTGACCTTTGACCCAAACACTAACCCTGGCACTGACCTAGATCAAACCTTGATCTAAGCATTTAAAAAAAAAAAAAAATAATAATTTTATTTTTTTAATTATTATTATTATTTTTATTTCTTTTTCTATCTCTGCAAGGACAGAGAATGATACAATGTATCTGTCTCATCCATTCACAGAGACAGAAGACACGGGGGCGGGCTTCACAGTGACTGATCATTGTAATAGCCAATCAGAGGCTATCACAGCGATCAGGTGACCTGGAATCGGCCTCCTTGAGTCCTGATCATTAGAACGGGGCCCGGGGCTCTCGGTGAGACCTCAGTCTCTATACTGGGAGCACAATGTGTGGCACACTCCCTGCACAAAGGGAGATAAGCAAATATGCAGCCCCCACCGCAAAAAGAGCAGTCCGGTGGGGCCGCATATTTGTGTACGGTCGGTGTGAAGGGGCTAAGGTAGATGTAAATCTCATTGGTATCAGTGGGAGGAATAGTGCCCCATCATTGGTGCCAGTGTGGGGAATAGTGCCCCATTATTGGTATCAGTGGAATTAATAGTGCCCTATCATTGGTATCAGTGGAAGGAATAGTGCCCCATCATTGGTGTCAGTGCAGGGAATAGTGCCCCATTATTGGTATCAGTGGAAGGAATAGTGTCCCATCATTGGTATCAGTGGAAGGAACAGTGCCCCATCATTGGTGTCAGTGCAGGGAATAGTGCCCCATCATTGGTATCAGTGTAAGGAATAGTGCCCCATTATTGGTATCAGTGGAAGGAATAGTGCCCCATCATTGGTATCAGTGGAAGGAATAGTGCCCCATCATTGGTGTCAGTGCAGGGAATAGTGCCCCATCATTGGTGTCAGTGGGAGGAATAGTGCCCTATCATTGGTATCAGTGGGAAAAATAGTGCCCCATCATTGGTATCAGTGGGAGGAACTGTGCCCCATCATTGGTATCAGTGGGAGGAATAGTGCCCCATCATTGGTATCAGTGGGAGGAATAGTGCCCCATCATTGGTTTCAGTGGAAGGAATAGTGCCCCGTCATTGGTATCAGTGGGAGGAATAGTGCCCCATCATTGGTTTCAGTGGAAGGAATAGTGCCCCAGCATTGGTATCAGTGGAAAAAGTATTGCTCCATCATTAGTATCAGTGGGAGGAACTGGGAGACGATCATTGGTATCAGTGGGAAGAATAGTGCCCCATCATTGGTATCAGTGGGAGGAATAGTGCCCCATCATTGGTATCAGTGGGAGGAATAGTGCCCCATCATTGGTATCAGTAAAAAGTAATAGTGCCCCATTATTGGTGTCAGTGGAAGGAATAGTGCCCCATCATTGGTATCAGTGGAAGGAATAGTGCCCCATCATTGGTATCAGTGGAAAAAATATTGCTCCATCATTAGTATCAGTGGGAAGAACTGGGAGACGATCATTGATATCAGTGGGAAGAATAGTGCCCCATCATTGGTATCAGTGGGAGGAATAGTGCCCCATCATTGGTATCAGTGGGAGGAATAGTGCTCCATAATTGGTATCAGTGGAAGGAATAGTACCCCATTATTGGTGTCAGTGGAAGGAATAGTGCCCCATCATTGGTATCAGTGGAATGTCTAGTGCCCCATCATTGGTATCAGTGGGAGGAATAGTGCCCCATCATTGGTATCCGTGGGAGGAATAGTGCCCCATCATTGGTATCAGGGGGAGGAATAGTGCCCCATCATTGGTATCAGTGGGAGGAAAAGTGCCCCCTCATTGGTATCAGTGGGAAGAATAGTGCCCCATCATTGGTATCAGTGGGAGGAATAGTGCCCCATTATTGGTATCAGTGGGAGGAATAGTGCCCCATCATTGGTATCAGTGGGAGGAATAGTGCTCAATTTTTGGTGTCTGTCTAGAAATATTTGATTTTGTCGGCATTCACACGGAATGAATATTCCTGCAGATTTCCAGGACAATAGCTCTGCAGTGAATAAACTCCTCGGGGTTCAGAACTGCTTGGTTTATATCCTGTCTGTGCAATCAGAAATCACCACCTTGGCCTATCAGCTCCTAAGAGGTAACAGAGGGGTTTGGGTTCCTGGAGGACTGGGTCGACTTCTCAGTCGATAACCGGTACGATAGAGGGACGGACTGCACCTAAATGAGGAGGGTTCAGATCAGCTGGGAGTAAAGATGGCCAAAAAGTTGAATTTCAAAAGAGCCAACTTCCCTAAACTACAAACCTTGTTAAAAGGCATGAATTGGGATAAAATATTAGGAACAAAGAATACGGAGGAGAGATGGGTTTGCTTTAGGAGCATATTAAATAAGGGCATTAGCCAATGTATCCCATTGGGTAATAAATTTAAAAGAACGAACAAAAGTCCTGGATGGCTTAACTCCAATGTAAAAATGCAAAAAAAAAGCAAAGAAGGCCTTCAAAAAATACAAGGTTGAGGGATCATCATCAGCATTCAGACTTTATAAAGAATGCAACAAGAAATGTAAGGGTGCAATTAGGACGGCTAAGATAGAACATGAAAGACACATAGCGGAGGAGAGCGAAAAAAATCCCAAGAAAATCTTTAAGTATGTAAATAGTAAAAAAGGGAGGACAGACCATATTGGCCCCATAAAGAATGAGGAAGGACATCTGGTTACAAAGGATGGGGAGATGGCGAAGGTATTGAATTTATTCTTCTCCTCAGTCTTCACGAGGGAATCGGGGGGCTTCAGTAACCAAAACTGCAGTGTTTATCCTCATGACACATCACAGGAAGCACCTCCATGGTTAACAGAGGACAGAATTAAAATTAGACTTGAGAAACTTAACATTAATAAATCACCGGGACCAGATGGCTTGCATCCGAGGGTACTTAGGGAACTCAGTCAAGTGATTGCCAGACCATTGTTCCTAATTTATACTCACAGTCTACTGACTGGAATGGTACCAGCTGATTGGAGAAAAGCCAATGTAGCACCAATATTTAAAAGGGTCCCAAAATACATCCCTGGGAATTACAGACCTGTTAGCCTAACATCAATAGTATGTAAACTCTTGGAGGGGATGATAAGGGACTATATACAAGATTTTAGTAATAAGAATGATATTAGCAGTAATCAGCATGGATTCATGAAGAATCGTTCTTGCCAAACCAATCTATTAACCTTCTATGAGGAGGTGAGTTGCCATCTAGATAAAGGACGGCCCGTAGATGTGGTGTATCTGGATTTTGCAAAAGCATTTGACACAGTTCCCCATAAACGTTTACTGTACAAAATAAGGTCCGTTGGCATGGACCATAGGGTGATGGTACATGGATTGAAAACTGGCTACAAGGGCGTGTTCAGAGGGTGGTGATAAATGGGGAGTACTCGGAATGGTCAGGGGTGGGTAGTGGGGTTCCCCAGGGGCCAATGCTATTTAATTTGTTCATAAACGATCTGGAGGATGGGATAAACAGTTCAATCTCTCTATTTGCAGACGATACTAAGCTAAGCAGGGCAATAACTTCTCCGCAGGATGTGGAAATCTTGCAAAAAGACCTGAACAAATTAATGGGGTGGGCGACTACATGGCAGATGAGGTTCAATGTAGAAAAATGTAAAATAATGTATTTGGGTGGCAAAAATATGAATGCAATCTATAGACTGGGGGGAGAACCTCTGGGGGAATCTAGGATGGAAAAGGACCTGGGGGTCCTAGTAGATGATAGGCTCAGCAATGGCAGGCAATGCCAAGCTGCTGCTAATAAAGCAAACAGAATATTGGCATTAAAAAGGGGATCAACTCCAGAGATAAAACGATAATTCTCCCGCTCTACAAGACTCTGGTGCGGCCGCACCTGGAGTATGCTGTCCAGTTCTGGGCACCAGTCCTCAGGAAGGATGTACTGGAAATGGAGCGAGTACAAAGAAGGGCAACAAAGCTAATAAAGGGTCTGGAGGATCTTAGTTATGAGGAAAGGTTGTGAGCACTGAACTTATTCTCTCTGGAGAAGAGACGCTTGAGAGGGGATATGATTTCAATTTACAAATACCGGACTGGTGACCCCACAATAGGGAGAAAACTTTTTTGCAGAAGAGAGTTTAACAAGACTGGTGGCCACTCATTAAAATTAGAAGAAAAGAGGCTTAACCTTAAACTACGTAGAGGGTTCTTTACTGTGAGAGCGGCAAGGATGTGGAATTCCCTTCCACAGGCGGTGGTCTCAGCGGGGAGCATTGATAGCTTCAAGAAACTATTAGATAAGAACCTGAATGTCCGCAACATACAGGGATATACAATGTAATACTGAAATATAATCACACACATAGGTTGGACTTGTGTTTTTTTTCAGCCTCACCTACTATGTAACATTGCAGTATGTTGGTGATCTTCACAACTAGAACCAGAATACACGGCCTTCCCTCCTCCTCAGATTTCCTGTGTTTATCGTGTTTATAAAACGCCTGATTCTCCGCCGTCCTTTCCTCTAATCATCTGTGTTCTTTCTTCTTCACAGAGAGATGCAAAGGGCCAGCACCTGTTTGACCTCCTGTGTCACCATCTGAATCTGCTGGAGAAAGATTACTTTGGAATCCGCTATGTAGATCCCGACAAGCAAAGGGTGAGTGTGATACTTTGAATGTACAGTGCCTTGAAAAAGTATTCATATACCTTGAGGTTTTCCACATTTTGTCATGTTACAACCAAAAACGTAAATGTATTTTATTGGGATTTTATGTGATAGACCAACACAAAGTGGCACATAATTTTGAAGTGGAAGGAAAATGATAAATGATACAAATAAATATGTGAAAAGTGTGGGGGGGGGGGGGGCATTTGTATTCAGCCCCCTTTACTCTGATACCCCTAACTAAAATCTAGTGGAACCAATTGCCTTCAGAAGTCACCTAATTAGTAAATAGAGTCCACCTGTGTGTCATTTAATCTCAGTATAAATACAGCTGTTCTGTGAAGCCCTCAGAGGTTTGTTAGAGAACCTTAGTGAACAAACAGCATCATGAAGGCCAAGGAACACTCCAGACAGGTCAGGGATAACGTTTTGGAGAAGTATAAAGCAGGGTTAGGTTATAAAAAATTATCCCAAGCTTTGAACATCTCACGGAGCTCTGTTCAATCCATCATCGGAAAATGGAAAAAGTATGGCACAACTGCAAACCTACCAAGACATGGCCGTCCACCTAAACTGACCGGCCGGGCAAGGAGAGCATTCATCAGAGAAGAGCCAAGAGGTCCATGGTAACCCTGGAGGAGCTGCAGAGATCCACAGCTCAGGTGGGAGAATCTGTCCACAGGACAACTATTAGTCGTGTTCTCCACAAATCTGCCCTTTATGGAAGAGTGACAAGAAGAAAGACATTGGAGAAAGAAAGTCATAAGAAGTCCTGTTTGTAGTTTGTGAGAAGCCATGTGGAGGACACAGCAAACATGTGGAAGAAGGTGATCTGGTCAGATGAGACCAAAATTCAACTTTTTGGCCTAAAAGCAAAACGCTATGTGCGGTGGAAAACTAACACTGCACATCACCCTGAACACACCATCCCCACCGTGAAACATGGTGGTGGCAGCATCATGTGGTGGAGATACTTTTCTTCAGCAGGGACAGGGAAGCTGGTCAGAGTTGATGGGAAGATGGATGGAGACAAATACAGGACAATCTTAGAAGAAAACCTGTTAGAGTCTGCAAAAGACTTGAGACCGGGGCGGAGGTTCACCTTCCAGCAGGACAACAACCCGAAACATCCAGCCAGAGCTACAATGGAATGGTTTAGATCAAAGCATATTCATGTGTTAGAATGGCCCAGTCACAGTCCAGACCTAAATCACATTGAGAATCTGTGACAAGACATGAAAATTACTGTTCACAGACGCTCTCCATCCAATCTGACAGAGCTTGAGATATTTTACAAAGAAGAATGGGGAGAAATGTCCTCTATAGATGTGCAAAGCTGGTAGAGACATCCCCAAAAAGACTTGTAGAGAAAGGGGGTTCTACAAATTATTGACTCCGGGGGGGGGGGGGCATATAAATGTCCCCCCCCCCCCACACTTTTCACATATTTATTTGTAAAAAATGTTAAAAGCCATTTATCATTTTCCTTCCACTTCACAATTATGTGACACTTTGTGTTGATCTATCACATAAAATCCCAATAAAACACATTTACGTTTTTGGTTGTAACATGACAAAATGTGGGGAATTTCAAGAGGTACGAATATTATACAGTAAATAGACCTGTTTACTGACATACAGTGACTACAAATACGCCCATAGCACACCTGTCACCACCCATGTATCCCTGTTGCTCCTATTTAAAGGTTGTTGTCATCTATTTTGGGAAATGCAGTTGCCCAGTTCAAGCTGCACCATCATTAATTCCATAGTACAGCCAGTAGAGGGCAGTAGAGTTGTAGAGTTTATCTGCTTTTCTGATTTTTCTGAAATCAAGGTAACAAAAAAAAATCGTGCATTTCCACCAGTACACACTATAAATGGGTGGGCTTCTTTGATGTTCATTCTTATTTGTTAGTTATAGGAATTCATGAAATGGCATTTAAGTTAAAAGTCAGCTTTTAATGTGCTAATAATAAGTTAAAATAATTGTGGCGTGCCAATACAGAAGCCTGTAATGTACTTTCATTGTTTTTATGTACATAATATTGTGTTCTCTCTTTTAATTTTTTTAGCACTGGTTGGAGTTTTCGAAAGGGATCGCCAAACAAATGAGATGTAAGTTATTTCCCAAATATGTCTATTACAGTTCAAAAGGTGGTGAGTGCCACATCTCTGACTTCACACAGATCATAGAGCAAACGAAATTTGGATTTTTGGATTCATTTTACTCTGTTTCAGATGAATGAAACAGAGTAAATACAAAGTAACAGTTACATCTGATCAATGTTTACAAACAATGATACTTTGTATCTTTCTATATCCCCTGTCTGATCAATGTTTACAAACAATGATACTTTGTATCTCTCTATCTCCTGTCTGATCAATGTTTATAAACAATGATATTTTGTATCTCTCTATCTCCTGTCTGATCAGTGTTTACAAACAGTGATATTTTGTATCTCTCTATCTCCTGTCTGATCAATGTTTATAAACAATGATATTTTGTATCTCTCTATCTCCTGTCTGATCAGTGTTTACAAACAATGACATTTTGTATCTCTCTATCTCCTGTCTGATCAGTGTTTACAAACAATGATATTTTGTATCTCTCTATCTCCTGTCTGATCAATGTTTACACACAATTTTACTTTGTATCTCTCTATATCTCCTGTCTGATTAATGTTTATAAACAATGTTACTTTGTATCTCTCCATCTCCTGTCTGAACAATGTTTATAAACAATGTTATTTTGTATCTCTCCATCTCCTGTCTGTACAATGTTTATAAACAATGTTACTTTGCATCTCTCCATCTCCTGTCTGTACAATGTTTATAAACAATGTTACTTTGTATCTCTCCATCTCCTGTCTGTACAATGTTTATAAACAATAATACTTTGTATCTCTCTATCTCCTGATGGAAGGGGGACTATGATGGGGATCCTGATATAAGGGCCTTCACATTACTTATCCAGCACATGTTTGAAATGGAAAAATGTATCTGATTGTATGTCCAGTTTATTGTTAAAGCAGAACACTGTGTAGTAGCCATTCCTGTTGTTTTATATCGAGTTGCACTGTATTGAGCTTTACTTCTTCTCTTGCCCAGCTCGCCCTCCATTCATCATGTGCTTTCGAGTAAAGTTCTATCCTCCAGACCCAGCGGCTCTAAAAGAAGAAATCACCAGGTGAGTGCTGATAGTCACAGCGCAGTCACATGTTCAGTGTGTCGGTGAAAGCACCCTCTGTATGGTAGTGTTGGGGATGTACAGTATATAGTCACATGCAGTGGTGTTGTTAGGGGGTGGCTACTGGGGCCATAGTCCCGAGTCTATAGGGACCTAGGGTTCGCTCTGGGCTCCATCTGCTCAGCTGGGGGCCGGGCGAGGAACATGACTAGTTAATGTTATCAGGCACAAGTTCGTATCTATATTCAGCAGTTCCCAAAATGTAATCATTGTCCTGACGTCCACTTCTATACCGATCTGCCGGGCAATGTATTTGCCGGGAACCGCAGCCCAAGGATTACTCTGCCGGGACTATTTGATGATTTTCAGGCTCAGGCGAAGTAATCATTGTGCTGCAATTACATTGCCCGGCAGATCCGTATAGAAGTGGACGTGAGGACATTGTCGGGACTGCCCAGTCTGGTCTGGGTCACCACAAGCGGGAAGCACTTGAGCCGCAAGCATTTAGAAAAAGTGATCCAGGCAGCTGCAGAGACATCTAATCTCTTGTAATGTAATAAGAAGTATAGAACAGAAAAACCGCGCTAAAAGTGTTAAACACTAATGAAATAAAAAAGTCCAATTAAAGTCCAAAATAAATAATCGTAGACTCCTCTATGTGATAAGGTTGAAAGAAGATGATTCACTTGAAATACAACTGTGTGGTGAAATGCTTACCAGAACGTAAGACAAATCAGACAGGTGGCTTAAACCCAGCCCGGGCCTTTAGAGAGCGATTCCAATATGGCAAGATCAGTCGCACTCGTGCAGCAAATCAGGTCCGCATAGGGTTTATCCAAAAAAATATATGCAAAAAACATAGCGTGATACTGACATAGTAAAAGGCAATAAACCAAAAAAAAGGGGAAAAGTGCAACCTCACAAAAATACAAAATCATGAATATCATATAAACATCCTGTGTGCACAGCATGTACAGGAATGTGAAATTGGTGACATGCAACATGCAATGAGTAGTGCCCTTGGATATAAATGTAAATCACCAAGTGTATCTGCTTACCAGAGATCAGAGATAGGTGAGCAAACAAATATCACCAAAAATCAGAAACCGCACCAAGTGCACAGACATATGAAGCAGCTTACCAGATGGCAAACTAGTGTACGCACACTCAGCTGAAGGCTTAATATCTCTGCGTGACCCAGAATTAACTTATGCGAACCTGTAGGGGTTCCTGCTCACCGGAAGGTCAATTGGAAAAAACCCAAACAGAAATCCTGGCGGAGTTGCCGCGATCCCGTCCTGGCAGACTCTTCACGGGCTCGGTGTGCATAAGATTCAAAAAAGGAACAGCCAATAGCGTAATACCGTTGGAACTCCGATTTATTAAAAAGAATAACACTTACAGTAAAAACAACGAATACAGCAATGCCGGCCGGCACTCAAACAGCTCCCGTCCACAGCAGGGCGACGTGGTGACGTCAGCACGTCCCTCCCAGACGCGTTTCGTCACAGGTTGACGTTCTGAATGGGGAATTTCTGATTTTTGGTGATATTTGTTTGCTCACCTATCTCTGATCTCTGGTAAGCAGATACACTTGGTGATTTACATTTATATCCAAGGGCACTACTCATTGCATGTCACCAATTTCACATTCCTGTACATGCTGTGCAATGTAGTGCCCTTGGATATAAATGTAAATCACCAAGTGTATCTGCTTACCAGAGATCAGAGATAGGTGAGCAAACAAATATCACCAAAAATCAGAAATTCCCCATTCAGAACGTCAACCTGTGACGAAACGCGTCTGGGAGGGACGTGCTGACGTCACCACGTCGCCCTGCTGTGGACGGGAGCTGTTTGAGTGCCGGCCGGCATTGCTGTATTCGTTGTTTTTACTGTAAGTGTTATTCTTTTTAATAAATCGGAGTTCCAACGGTATTACGCTATTGGCTGTTCCTTTTTTGAATCTTATGCACACCGAGCCCGTGAAGAGTCTGCCAGGACGGGATCGCGGCAACTCCGCCAGGATTTCTGTTTGGGTTTTTTCCAATTGACCTTCCAGTGAGCAGGAACCCCTACAGGTTCGCATAAGTTAATTCTGGGTCACGCAGAGATATTAAGCCTTCAGCTGAGTGTGCGTACACTAGTTTGCCATCTGGTAAGCTGCTTCATATGTCTGTGCACTTGGTGCGGTTTCTGATTTTTGGTGATATTTGTTTGCTCACCTATCTCTGGTAAGCAGATACACTTGGTGATTTACATTTATATCCAAGGGCACTACTCATTGCATGTTGCATGTCACCAATTTCACATTCCTGTACATGCTGTGCACACAGGATGTTTATATGATATTCATGATTTTGTATTTTTGTGAGGTTGCACTTTTTCCCTTTTTTTTGGTTTATTGCCTTTTACTATGTCAGTATCACGCTATGTTTTTTGCATATATTTTTTTGGATAAACCCTATGCGGACCTGATTTGCTGCACGAGTGCGACTGATCTTGCCATATTGGAATCGCTCTCTAAAGGCCCGGGCTGGGTTTAAGCCACCTGTCTGATTTGTCTTACGTTCTGGTAAGCATTTCACCACACAGTTGTATTTCAAGTGAATCATCTTCTTTCAACCTTATCACATAGAGGAGTCTACGATTATTTATTTTGGACTTTAATTGGACTTTTTTATTTCATTAGTGTTTAACACTTTTAGCGCGGTTTTTCTGTTCTATATTTGTATTGGTGTGCCCCACTTATAGCCGCAGCTGTATAGAAATATTTTTCATTACATAATTTTTCACTGTATATACTTAACAATAGTTATATTTACTTACATTTTTAATTTATTTCAAATTTTCTTCATTGTTTTTTCTATTATACTCCAAGCGCAATCTTATTTATTTTTCTAATGTAATAAGAAGGGCCACAACCCAACCCCAGCCACCGCTGCCCGACATTGTTTCAAGGCTCTCCAGTTTCTTCAGGGAGCCTGGGACCAAAGAAAACTTTTTCAGGGTGCCAAGCGGGAGAAGCTTGGGGAACATCCATTCTCTGATCCCATCTCCAATGAAAGTACCTGGAAGTGGAAAGAATTCAGGGCCGCCATTCCCCCCGGCTGCTGTGGCTGGGGAAGCAGCTATACACGCACATATATGTGATCAGCAATTAAACCTCATGTGAGTTTTTTTTACAAATGTAGTGAGAGCCTGTGGCCATCATTCACGGTCAACTCTAAATTATAAACCTGTAAGGGCCTTCAAAGTGTCGCCTATAGAAATTGTTTTGAGTACCATAGCTTTTCAGCATTTCACGGGCGTCTAGTTTTTAGACTCGGCATGTTTGGTATCTATTTACATGACACAACTCCATCTTTTATATTTTACAAAAAAAATGGGTATTAAATAGTGTTTGTGTGAACTAAAATAATGACGTCACATGGGTTTTTCATACAACTAGACCCTCGGATATGCCTACTTGGTCTTCCTGAGTCTTTAAAACATTTATCTGCAAACCTTCTTGAATGAGGTGTCCTTTATTGCCAGAAAGCTGATAGCTAAGATGTGGATATAAGCTGGGGTGTCAACCTTACCACAATAGAAATCTGAGCAGTGGCAGCCGCTCAATAAGGGGCGCAGGAGCACCGTCCCCCTAATCTCCCTGCAGGGCGCCGAACGCATGGATTTCAGTAGGGTTTTTTTTTTTTAAGCACGTGATTAAAGCCAGAGGCTCTAATTGGCTTCAAAAGGGGTGGGCTCGGGGCGCAGAGCACTGCGCCCCGAGCCCACCCAGTTGTGTGACAATAGAAAATTAATATTCGCTATTGTCTTCCTGCTTCTCATACCGGCCAATCAGGAAGCAGGGAGGAAGCCGCCCATGTTGCCCATGAAGCTGCCCGTGCCACCCGTGAAGCCAACGTGGAGTAGAAGCAGGGAGGAAGCCGCCCATGTTGCCCGTGAAGCTGCCCATGCCACCCGTGAAGCCAACGTGGAGTAGAAGCAGGGAGGCAGGCGCCCATGTTGCCCGTGAAGCTGCCCATGCCACCCGTGAAGCCAACGTGGGGTAGAAGCAGAGAGGAAGCCGCCCATGTTGCCCATGAAGCTGCCCATGCCACCCGTGAAGCCAACGTGGAGTAGAAGCAGGGAGGCAGGCGCCCATGTTGCCCGTGAAGCTGCCCATGCCACCCGTGAAGCCAACGTGGAGTAGAAGCAGGGAGAAAGCCACCCATGCCGCTGCCCGTGAAGTAGGAGCAGGGAGGAAGCCATCGCTGACCTGGATGGGGTAAGTAGTGCTGGACTATCGAGCAGTGACTACAGACATGGGGGGGGGTGGCACTGGGAGTTTTATTTGCCCCCCCTCCAAAGAAAATGGTGGACCCGCCACCACTGAAGCTGAGATGAATAAATTGCTTCTGTACAAGAAACTGATGGAGGTTACCCCAAAACATTTCAGAAAACTTGGGGTGTATGTCAGGCAGAATCTTCTGCTTGCTGTCCAGCTCCCTGATTTTGAACATTGGGTCTTGTGTGTTTGGTTCAGGAGTCAGGCTCATAGACCAGTAGCTATAGCAGTAGAGAGGCTCCCACCAACCAGCAGATGACACGCACTCACCCGAGGCACAAGGTCTGAGGACTAACCCGTATTCACTAGAGCTCCTGATGGTGGATATGGGTTTTGCTGCATGTTAGTACCAGGTCGCTCTCCTCAGGATCACCCCCCCACCCGGAGGTGAGCAGGCCAGGGTCCAGTAGCAGATATAGCAGGTAGGGATCAAGCAGACGCGTAGCTGAGGAACAAGCCAAAATTCAGTAACAAGTGGTTGCAGGTTGGGATCAAGCGGAAGTGTAGTTGTTTGGTTCAGGGGTCAGGCTCATAGACCAGTAGCTATAGCAGTAGAGTTGAGGAACAAGCCAAAGGCTTATAATATAATAAAAGGTAGCAAACATTTAACAGCAGCAGAAGTGACTTATTGGCTGGGAGGAAGTGCAAAAGACATGGCTTAAATAGGAAGTTCATGGGAGGAGCAAAAAGTTCAAAGATCACCAGAAACCAGATACAAGGCAAGATTGTCCAAGGAATTGTCCAAGGAGCTGTGCAGCATCTCAGGTGGCTCAGCAAGAAGAGATAGTGCCAGACACAGCAGAGGTTGCAGGTTATGATCCTGGTCCTGACAGATCTACCAGGGGCTGCAGTGCCATATACTTATGTGTGATCTGTTATGTTAATGCCAAAGTTGCAAATATGCCTATATTTGAGACAACACTTTTGGGAAGGTTTTTGTAGTTTCTCAAATGATTATCCTCTAAATCAGGCATCACTAAATAATCGGACCGCGGTCTGGATCTGGACCGAGTCACTGTCCCATCCGGACCCAGGAGCAAAAAGGACTACTTCAGGGGGGGGTGATGTAAAGGGGCAGGGCACACTACTGTGTGTGTGGAGGGGGGGGGGGCAGAGAGGTGTACTGGGGGATGATGCAAAGGGGAAGGGCACACTGTGTGTGTGTGTGGGGGGGGGGGTGGTGAAGGGGGGCAGAAAGGATTACTGGGGGGGGGGTGAAGTAAAGGGGCCGAGATCTTTACTGTAGGGGGGGGGTTAATCTAAAGGGGGGAGTGATGTAAAGGGGGCAGAGTGACACTACTGTGGGGGGTGATGTGAGAGGGGCAGAGGACACTGCTGTTGGGGGGAAGTGATATGAGAGGGGCAGAGGACACTACTGTGGAGGGAGGGGATGTGAGAGGGGCAGAGTACACTGCTGTGGGGGATAATGGGAGAGGGGCAGAGGACACTACTGTGGGGGGTGATGTCCCCTCAAAATAACTAACACACAGCCATTAATGTCTAAACCGCTGGCAACAAAAGTTAGTACATCCCTAAGTGAAAATGTCCACATTGGGCCCAATTAGCCATTTTTCCCTCCCTGGTGTCATGTGACTCATTAGTGTTACAAGGTCTCAGGTGTGAATAGGGAGCAGGTGTGTTAAATTTTATGTTATCGCTCTCACTCGTACTGGTCACTGGAAGTTCAACATGGCACCTCATGGCAAAGAACTCTCTGAGGATCTGAAAAAAAGAATGGTTGCGCTACATAAAGATGGCCTAGGCTATAAGAAGATTGCCAAGACCCTGAAACTGAGCTGCAGCACGGTGGCCAAGACCATACAGAGGTATAACAGGACAGGTTCCACTCAGAACAGGCCTCACCATGGTCCACCAAAGAAGTTGAGGTCACGTGCTCAGCGTCATATCCAGAGGTTGTCTTTGAGAAATAGAGATATGAGTGCTGCCAGCATTGCTGCAGAGGTTGTAGGGGTGGGGGGGTCAGCCTGTCAGTGCTCAGACCATACGCCGCACACTGCATCAAATTGGTCTGCATGGCTGTCATCCCAGAAGGAAGCCTCTTCTAAAGATGGTGCACAAGAAAGCTCAAGAACAGTTTGCTGAAGACAAGGAGACTAAGGACATGGATTACTGGAACCATGTCCTGTGGTCTGATGAGACCAAGATAAACTTATTTGGTTCAGATGGTGACAAGCGTGTGTGGGGGCAACCAGGTGAGGAGGACAAAGACAAGTGTGTCTTGTCTACAGTCAAGCATGGTGGTGGGAGTGTCATGGTCTGGGGCTGCATGAGTGCTGCCGGCACTGGGGGGGCTACAGTTCATTGAGGGAACCATGAATGCCAACATGTACTGTGACATACTGAAGCAGAGCATGATCCCCTCCCTTCAGAGACTGGACCGCAGGGCAGTATTCCAACATAACGACCCCAAACACACCTCCAAGACCACCACTGCCTTGCTAAAGAAGCTGAGAGTAAAGGTGATGGACTGGCCAAGCATGTCTCCAGACCTAAACCCTATTGATCATCTGTGGGACATCCTTAAATGGAAGGTGGAGGAGCACAAGGTCTCTAACATCCACCAGCTCTGTGATGTCATCATGGAGGAGGGGAAGAGGACTCCAGTGGCAACCTGTGAAGATCTGGTGACCTCCATGCCCAAGAGGGTTAAGGCAGTGCTGAAAAATAATGGCGGCCACACAAAATATTGACAATTGGCCCCAATTTGGACATTTTTACTTAGGGGTGTACTCACTTTTGTTGCCAGCAGTTTAGACATTAATGGCTGTGTGTTGAGTTATTTTGAGGGGACAGCAAATTTACAGTGTTATACAAGCTGTACGCTCACTACTTTACATTGTAGCAAAGTGTCATTTCTTCTGTGTTGTCACATGAAAAGATGGAAGAAAATATTTACAAAAATGTCAGGGGTGTACTTACTTTTGTGAGATACTGTAGGTCCTTGTTTTTGTCAGCATTGATGTTGTTACTTCATGACCATTTCAATACTAATACTTACACTAAAATTATTTTTTATTATTTTTTATTTTTTCCTGAAAGTATAGATTTGATAAACATTTGCACAAATATCGTGCAGGATGAAAAATTGCAATTGCCCCCATTTTATTCTACAAGGCCTCTGCTTTTGGGAAAATATAGAATTCTTGGGATGTTTTAACCAGTTTCCTGCCGGCCTATAGCAGATTAATGGCTGGACGGGCCACTCCTCATTCCGGGTAGATGTCACATGACATCCTCCCAGTCATGCCACTTGCGCGCGCGATCAGTGGTGAAGAGCCAACGTCATTGGCTCTTTATCATGTGATCAGCTGTGTCCAATCACAGCTGATCCCATGTAAATAAATGCCGGTCGTCTGCATTTTCTTTCCTTAGTATAGTCACTGTGTGAGGAAAGGAATGCTGATAACCAGCAAAAGAGAGTCTAGGTCACAAAGAAACCAGAATGGGGGAGAAATTGCCCAGGGATGGGTGTGAGTCGTGAGAAGAGAACAAAGAGAGGGAGAAGGAGAGGGAGGGTTGAAGAAAAGCACAAGAACTGTTGAAGAGACTTTCATCGAGAAAAAAAAAACATTGCAGCATCATTAAACCTCTTCATCAGTTTCCATCAGTGCCGCCTCATCAGTGTCCATCAGTGCAGCCTCATCAGTTTCCATCGGTGCTGCCTCATCAGTTTCCATCGGTGCCGCCTCATCAGTGTCCATCAGTGCCGCCCCATCAGTGCCGCCTCATCAGAGTCCATCGGTGCCGCCTCATCAGTGTCCATCAGTGCCGCCTCATCAGTGTCCATCAGTGCAGCCTCATCAGTTTCCATCGGTGCCGCCTCATCAGTGTCCATCGGTGCCGCCTCATCAGCACACATTGGTGAAGGAGAAAAATTACTTATTTGGAAAATTTTGTAACAGAAACAAAGAAAAAGGTTTATTTATTTATTTATTTTTTTTACAAATTGTTTTATTTTTTTGTCTGTTTAGCAAAAAAAAACCCCAGTGATGATTAAAAACCACCAATAAAAAGCTCTAAATAAAAATGTCATATGAGTACAGTTTTACATGACCGCGCAATTTATCATTCAAAGTGCAACAGCGCTGAAAGCTGAAAATATGCCTGGGCAGGAAGGGGGTGAAAATGGCCAGTAGGCAAGGGGTTAAGTAATTTTCTATGTGTGCAAAAAAATTTTAAAAAATGCCCTGGATGCAAAGGAGTTACAAAAAAAAAACAAAGTCCATTTAGTTCTCCATGTTTGAATAATTTTATAATAATGTTGATACAAATGAGAGCTCAGCGATGCCGAGTCTGACTACCCACAGCGGGGAGACTCTATAAAAGATGTCTGGAAGGAAGGATGGCAATCTAATTACACTTAATGATTTACTTTGGAGGATAGGAAATGAATTTGAGCCTCTGGTAGATACAGATATCCCAGGCACTTTATTTTATAAGGATCACCTACAGTAAGTAATTTTCTCCGTGGAAAACTTGCGGCTTGAGTGTCTGCCAGGTATTAATTCACCCGAGTCTTAATCTTCCCGTCTTGTATCTCACCAACCAACAAATCCTTTCCTCATTATACCGGTGTTTTATTTCATTCTGGATTGTCACTAACAGTTTGCCGGATGATGTCATCTCTAACAAGGGATCGGACGTCGTCTAAACTCTACAGCTTCATTTATACAAATCTTACATTCCCCCCTGGGGACGTATTGTAAGCTTCCATTAACTTCTCAACTCCTAAGTGCGCTAGACGTTCGACTGATAATTGTTAAATACCCAACAATGGCCATTAGAGGCACCGGCTTTTCTTTTATATTTAGCGCCGATGGCCTGGTATAAACGCTCCTTAATCCTTCTAAATACTGCAAAAACTTTGTATTCCGCTGTACTGAAAGCATGCAACAACATAGCTCCCACCTGTCCCTGATTTGGAGGGACTGTCCCTGATTTGGAGCAATGTCCCTCTGCCCCTCTTTCCTCCTCATTTGTCCCTCCATTTTGGTCTGATCTATATAGATGTATATAAAATGGAAAATTGTATACTCACCTTTCCGTAATTTTCCTTTCCTGACGCATCTTCATGGCAGCACACACTGGGTTGTGACTCCGCCTCCACAACCTGACAGGATTGGTCTAGCTATAAAAGTTTGAAGAGAGATGACCCCCACCATTCTCCGTATATATCATCTAAGAACAGGGTGGGAACCTGTGTGCTGCCATGAAGATGCGTCAGGAAAGGAAAATTACGGAAAGGTGAGTATACAATTTTCCATTTTCCTGACGCCTTCATGGCAGCACACACTGGGAAATAACTCGCCAGTCGGGAGGGTGCAAACAAACACGTTTTTATTATTCTAAAGAGCTGTGGAGTTGGCTTTAATAATGGATCTGCCAAAGTCTGCTGTTGTTAGTTGAGCAAAGTCAATTTTGTAGTGAGCAGTAAACGTATGTCTAGATGACCAGGTCGCTGCTTTACATATTGTTTCTGGTGAAACCCTGCAGTATGCTGCCCATGAAGTTGCCACTGCCCTTGTTGAATGTGCCTTGATACCTTCCGGGATATTACGTTGCTGAGTAGAGTATGCCTTTTTGATGGTGTTAACCAGCCAGGATGCGATCGTTCGAGAAGTTGCTGGATGACCCTTCCTAGGTCCGTGTGGAATTACGAGAAGAGTATCGGTTTTCCTGAAGGAAGCTGTGGTTTCTAGATAGTTGGTGATGACTGTTTTGATATCCAATGCATGAGGCTCACCTTGGTCGTTAGTAAAGGATGGAAGGGTGATATCCTGGTTATAATGAAAAGAGGATGCTACTTTGGGAGTGAAATGTTCCGAAGGCCTCAATACCACTCTATCGGGATAGAGAACTAGGTACGGTTCTGTTATCAGTAGTGCTTTAAGTTCCGAAACTCTTTTTGCAGATGTAATGGCGATAAGGAAGGTTAGCTTTAAAGTCAGGTTCCAAAGTGATATTGATTCAACCGGAAAAAAAGGAGGTTTTGATAATGCGTCAAGTACTGTAGAAAGATCCCATGCTGGGAAAGAGGGTTTTCTTGGAGGCCTGATCTTTAGGCAAGCCTTCATGAACTGGATCACCAGAGGGTGCAGGGCCCATCTAATGCCTGTTTTAGCCGATAGGGCAGAAATCTGGACTTTAAGGGTACTTGAGCTTAATCCTTTGTTAATACCCAGCTGAAGGAATTCCAGAACTTGCGGTGGCTCGGGTGATACTGGGTTCCAATTTCTTTGTCGAGCTAGTGAACAAAACCTGTCCCAGACTTGTGAGTACGTTTTATTGGTGGTGTTTTTTCTTGCTTGTAAAAAGGTTGCAATTACTTCCTGCGAGCATCCCTGCTCTAATAGCCTAGTCCTTTCAATTTCCAAGCTGTCAAATGTAACTTCTCTGGTGCTGGGTGTAGAAATTGACCCTGAGATAGGAGGTCTGATGTTACCGGGAGAGGCAGTGGATGTTGCAGGTTGAGCTGTAGTAGGGTAGTGAACCAAGGTCTCCTCGGCCAAAGAGGAATTACTGCTATTACTGTGGCTGATGATCTCCGAAGCCTGGATAGGAACCTCGCGATTAGGGGTACTGGTGGAAAGATGTAGCCCAGCTTGAAATTCCATGGATGGGTCAGACAATCCATCCCCTCGGCCGACGGGAAAGCCGCCCTTGACAGAAATCTCCGACATTTGGTGTTCGTAGGGGTGGCTGCTAGGTCGATCTCCGGTATTCCCCAAGTTCTTGACAGGAGGGAAAAAGCCTGTTGGCTTAATGACCACTCGTTGTTCGAGAGAAGTTCCCTGCTCAAATAGTCGGCCAGCATGTTCTGGGCTGCTGGGACATACACCGCTCTCAGGTCTACTAGATGCACTTGTGCCCAATCCATGATAGGACGAACTTCTTCCATTAATGTGCGACTCCTCGTACCCCCTTGCCTCTGAATATATGCTACTGCTACTCTGTTGTCCATTTGGATTACAACGCTTTTTCCCGACAGGTATGGAGAGAAAGCCAGGAGTGCCTGAAAGGCTGCTCTGAGTTCTAGTATATTCGAAACTATACCATGAGCTTGAAACTTCCACTGCCCCTGGGCTGCTAGATTTTGGTAATGAGCTCTCCATCCCGCCTAGCTGGCGTCCGAAGTGACCACCTCTGGCTGTGGAGGTACTATAGGTTTGTATCTTCTGAGGTTGCTGGATCGTGTCCACCACCACATGGATTGTTTCACATACCTGTGTATGTAGATCGGCTGAAGCATTGATGCTCCATTCCACTGCCTCAGGAAGGAATTCTGTAAGATTCTCGTGTGCCATTGGGACCACTGGATCATGGGCAGGGTTGCAGACATGGAGCCTAGGATACTCATACATACTCTGGCTGATAGGTGTGTAGCTGAGATTAGCCTCTGAATTTTCTGGATCAGGGGCATGATCTTCTCCTGAGGAAGCTGCACTCTGTTCTGGATGGTGTCTAGTTCTGCCCCCAGAAATACCATCTTCTGTGTGGGCTGTAGCCTGCTTTTCTGCCAGTTCACTAGCCAACCGAAATCTTGCAGGGTAGAGAGTAAGATTTCTCGATGTTGTATCAGGACCTGGCGACTTTCTGCTAGAAGAAGCATGTCGTCCAGATAATGGTGCACCCTCAGACCTTTTTCTCTGAGGTATGCAATGACGGGTAGAAGAACTTTGGTGAAGGTCCTGGGAGCCGACAAGATGCCGAAGGGTAGGCACTGGAATTGGAAGTGATGTTGGTTGATTGCTGGTCTACATGCGCCACCTGCTGTGGAGTAGGCTTTCTTGAGTTCCAGATCAATCTTTCGATCTAGAGCGTCACGGAAAGAGACAGCGTCCTCTATGGGTAGGGTGACATGTCTTGCCAGACGCATTAGGGAGGCATCCACAGTGGGAGCGTTAATCAAGGGATTGACTTTAGGCTCTTTTAAAGGGTACATCTTGGCTAGTCTATTGTTCAGGCTAGGCCTCTTGTCGGATCTTTCCCACTCATCCTTGATTAAATCATTCAATTCCTCAATGAAAGGGAAGGTCTCTGGGTCCCTCTTTAGGTTTGGAAAATACTTCCGGATTTTCTGAGGTGCTTCCTCAGATTCTTCCCAACCTATAGCTTCCTTGACTGATTTAGCAAATGGTTCGACCAGAGTGAAGTCAAACCCTGGTGGTACATCTGGATCCTCGTTTTCTGAAGGGGATTCTGGTTCCATCCCAGCCTCGATAGTTGAACGAGGGGGGGTCATGGAAGTACCTGGGTCTGACCTGGCCGGCATGGGTGTTGCTGATTCCATTATGGATTCTCGCACGGATTCCCGAATTAGTTCGGTTACTTCTCTGGCGTCAGATTCTCTTTCTTTCGTGGCTTCATTGAAGCACGTACGGCATGCTAATTTGTCTGGCAAAGCGGTGGCGCCACAAACCCAGCAAGTATTAACTGCGGGACGGGTATGTTGACTTCGCCCGTGACGTGATGAAGAAGACCTTCTATGATGTGATCTGCTACGCCGAGAGTGACTGCGGCGTGAGTGACCATGACGGGAATGACTACGGCGTGAGTGCCTGTGACGAGATGAGGAGCGTGACCGACTTCTGCGGGATTTCCTGCTTGAGTGACTTGATTTCTCTCTGCGTTTTGATTTAGACCTGGAAGGGCTGTCAGAAGGAGTCTTGTTAGAAGATATGCTCTCTTTTTTTCTCTCTCTCTTCAATACTTACCACTGAATGCGGACAGCCTCTTACCTTACCGGCCGTGGATGGTCTGCTGGGGCAGTGGTCTCCATGAGCAGAGAGGAAGAGGCAGGCAGGAACAGAAGAAGTTCTGGAAGGAGGACAGAACATACATATATATATGTGTGTATATACATATACACACTACTTTCATCATGTTTATTTATATACATTTTTTATTTTTTTTTACAAAGAAAAAATCAGAGAGGAAGAAAAACAGGGCACTTACCTGGATCCAGTAGAGTAATTTCTGAGCAATGATGTGCAGAAACGAAGGCTGGAACCATGAGCAGAATATTTCATTCATCTGGAGTCCTCTTTTAAAAAAGACCGCCGCCGTCGCGGCAAAATGACCCTTCGCGCATGCGCAGAAGCAGCGCGATGATTCCGGCGCCATCTTGGAAGCTGGAAAAGGCTTAGAACGGCCCTATCTTTGCCCCTCGCGCATGCGCGATGCAGATGAGACACGCGGTGGCCATGACAGGCTTAGAACTAGCGCTGTGGGACTACAGGTCCCAGAGGGGAACCAGAAAGCATAAGAAATGTAAGAAAAGATGGCAAGTCTATGGATTAGATAGTATAAAGATACTAGAGGAGAAAGTGAAAGGAAAGAAGGTAAAAGAGAATGCGGAGACCACTGCAATTGCTGAAGCTTCTTTAAAGCTTACTTAATGCCAGAGGATATGTGCTGATGCCCCTGAGACCACCAGAGTGGGGTTCCCTCCATAGAAGCTCCTTTAGAGACTGTACAGGAGGGACTTCCAAACAGGAGAGGCTTGAACCTGCTGGGGCGATGCGGTAAGAGGCTCTGCGACGTCCATCCATCTTGTCAGGTGAGGATAAAAAAGAGAATGGTGGGGGTCATCTCTCTTCAAACTTTTATAGCTAGACCAATCCTGTCAGGTTGTGGAGGCGGAGTCACAACCCAGTGTGTGCTGCCATGAAGGCGTCAGGAAAATACACTTTTTTAGCTTTCCCAGTGCTAAACCTTTCATCTAAATTCTAAATTGCTGCATTTGTAAATTTAAAAGCCAATATAAAAGGAATAGTAGTGGTAAAAAAAAAAAAGCCCTTGTGGATTTAGTTAAAGTGGGGTTCCACCCAAAAAAACAAAAATACCTGAAAAATTCTAAAAAAAAAACCCAAAAAAACATTTGTATATACACTACCGTTCAAAAGTTTGGGGTCACATTGAAATGTCCTTATTTTTTGAAGGAAAAGCACTGTACTTTTAAATGAAGCTAACTTTAAACTAGTCCTAACTTTAAACAAATATACTCTATACATTGCTAATGTGGTAAATGACTATTCTAACTGCAAATGTCTAGTTTTTGGTGCAATATCTACATAGGTGTATAGAGGCCCATTTCCAGCAACTATCACTCCAGTGTTCTAATGGTACAATGTGTTTGCTCATTGGCTCAGAAGGCTAATTGATGATTAGCAAACCCTTGTGCAATCATGTTCACACATCTAAAAACAGTCTAGCTCCTTCCAGAAGCTACAAAACTGACCTTCCTGTGAGCAGATTGAGTTTCTGGAGCATCACATTTGTGGGGTCAATTAAACGCTCAAAATGGCCAGAAAAAGAGAACTTTCATCTGAAACTCGACAGTCTATTCTTGTTCTTAGAAATGAAGGCTATTCCATGCGAGAAATTGCAAAGAAATTGAAGATTTCCTACAACGGTGTGTACTACTCCCTTCAGAGGACAGCACAAACAGGCTCTAACCAGAGTAGAAAAAGAAGTGGGAGGCCGCGTTGCACAACTAAGCAAGAAGATAAGCACATTAGAGTCTCTAGTTTGAGAAACAGACGCCTCACAGGTCCCCAACTGGCATCTTCATTAAATAGTACCCGCAAAACACCAGTGTCAACATCTACAGTGAAGAGGCGGCTGCGGGATTTTGGGCTTCAGGGCAGAGTGGCAAAGAAAAAGCCATATCTGAGACTGGCCAATAAAAGAAAAAGATTAAGATGGGCAAAAGAACACAGACATTGGACAGAGGAAGACTGGAAAAAAGTGTTGTGGACGGATGAATCCAAGTTTGAGGTGTTTGGATCACAAAGAAGAACGTTTGTGAGACGCAGAACAAATGAAAAGATGCTGGAAGAATGCCTGACGCCATCTGTTAAGCATGGTGGAGGTAATGTGATGGTCTGGGGTTGCTTTGGTGCTGGTAAGGTGGGAGCTTTGTACAGGGTAAAAGGGATTCTGAATAAGGAAGGCTATCACTCCATTTTGCAACGCCATGCCATACCCAGTGGACAGCGCTTGATTGGAGCCAATTTCATCCTACAACAGGACAATGACCCTAAACACACCTTCAAATTGTGCAAGAACTATTTACAGCAGAAGCAGGCAGCTGGTATTCTTTCGGTAATGGAGTGGCCAGCACAGTCACCAGATCTGAACCCCATTGAGCTGTTGTGGGAGCAGCTTGACCGTATGGTACGCCAGAAGTGCCCATCCAACCAATCCAACTTGTGGGAGCTGCTTCTAGAAGCGTGGGGTGCAATTTCTCCAGCTTACCTCAATAAATTAACAGCTAGAATGCCAAAGGTGTGCAATGCTGTAATTGCTGCAAAAGGAGGATTCTTTGATGAAAGCAAAGTTTGATGTAAAAACAATGTTATTTCAAATACAAATCATTATTTCTAACCTTGTCAATGTCTTGACTCTATTTTCTATTCATTTCACAACGTATTGTGGTGAATAAGTGTGACTTTTCATGGAAAACACAAAATTGTTTGGGTGACCCCAAACTTTTGAACGGTAGTGTATATATTTTTTTTACTTACCTCTAAATGCCTGTTGCTAGGTGGTCCCTTGTAGTCTGCCTCTTCCTTTGCCTGGGCTGGTGACATCACTTCCCCCTCGGCACAGGAAGGGCTCAGCTCTGCCCCCTCCCTCCTGTCAATCATCTGGGACCCATTACAGGTCCCAGGTGATTGAGCGGCCAATCACGGCGCGCGGCGCCACTCGCGCATGCGCAGTGGGTGCCAGGCTGTGAAGCCACAGCCCGGCGCCCACAGTTGAAATGCCGGCGCCGACGAGCGGAGGGGGGTGGGACGAGCGGGGCTTCGACCCCCGCATCGCTGGACCCTGGGACAGGTAAGTGTCCAATTAAAAGTCAGCAGCTGCATTATTTGTAGCTGCTGACTTTTAATTTTTTTTTTTAATGGACCCCCTGGGTGGAACTCCTCTTTAACCTTTTTTTTTTCAGTTAGGTCTCCTTTAAGGGGGTGTGGCAAGGGGCGTGTCCTATACCTACATACGTTTGCTGGTAGGTGTCCCCCATTCCCATTTCAAAATGTTGGGAGGTATGCAACAGCACCTCTCATAAGATGAATGAAATGCACCAAATGAAATCATTTGTACCAACAGCTAACCATCAGGAGGAACGTTGCCATAAAATGTAGTTCCCCTGGAGCGAGTTTACGTGCTCTTCGGAATACCGAGACATCGTAGGCTCACAGACGCAGTCCGACATCCCGGGTACTTTTGATAATCCAGGACAGTACCTTCCGCCCACAAGTATCCAGATACAGTAAGGAAAAAAAGTATGACAAAGAAACGATCAGTCTATAATTTTAATGGTTGGTTTATTTTAACAGTGAGAGACAAAATACCACCAAAAATGTGCAGAAATGTGCAGAAAAACGCATCTACTGACACATAATCACACACATAGATTGGACTTGATGGACTTGTGTCTTTTTTCAACCTCACCTACTATGTAACTATGCATTTCAAAAAAGTTATAAATTGATTCGCATTTTAATGAGTGAAATAAGTATTTGACCCCTTCACAAAACATGACTTATGCCGCGTACACACGAGCAGACTTTTCGACCGCACTGCCTGGCGGACCGAGTCCGGCGGACAATCCGGCCGTGTGTGGGCTTCATCGGACCTTCAGCGGACTTTTTCGGTCGAAAATCTGACAGACTTTAGATTTGGAACATGCTTCAAATCTTTACGTCGGAACTCCGCCGGACCCAGTTCCTATCGAAAAGTCCGCTCGTCTATATGCTAGTCCGACGGACGAAAACCGACGCTAGGGCAGCTATTGGCTATCAACGTCCTTAATTTAGTCCGGTTGTACGTCACCACGTACGAATCCGTGGGACTTTGGTGTGATCGTGTGTAAGCAAGTCCGTTTGTTCGGATAGACCATCGGACCAGTCCGGTCGAAAAGTCCGCTCGTGTGTACGCGGCATTAGTACTTCATGGCAAAACCTTTGTTGGCAATCACAGAGGTCAGACGTTTCTTGTAGTTGGCCACCAGGTTTACACCCATCTCAGGAGGGATTTTGTCTCACTCTTCTTTGCAGATCCTCTCCAAGTCATTAAGGTTTTGAGGCTAATGTTTGGTAACTCGAACCTTCAGCTCCCTCCACATATTTTCTATGGGATTAAGGTCTTGAGACGGGCTAGGCCACTCCAGGACCTTAATGTGCTTCTTCTTGAGCCACTCCTTTGTTGCCTTGGCCGTGTGTTTTGGGTCATTGTCATGCTGCAATACCCATCCACTACCCATATTCAATGCCCTGGCTAAGGGAAGGAGGTTCTCACCCAAGATTTGACCGTACTTGGCCCCGTCCATCGTCCCTTTGATGCGGTGAAGTTGTCCTGTCCCCTTAGCAGAAAAACACCCCCAAAGCATAATGTTTCCACCTCCATGTATGACGGTGGGGGATGGTGTTCTTGGGGTCATAGGCAGCATTCCTCCTCCTCCAAACACGGCGAGTTGAGTTGATGTCAAAGAGCTCGATTTTGGTCTCATCTGACCACAACACTTTCCCCCAGTTCTCCTCTGAATCATTTAGATATTCATTTGCAATCTTCAGACGGACCTCTACATGAGCTTTCTTGTGCGGGGGGACCTTGCGGGCGCTGCAGGATTTCAGTCCTTCACGGTGTAGTGTGTTACCGATTGTTTTCTTGGTGACTATGGTCCCAGCTGAGATCATTGACAAGATTCTCCTGTGTAGTTCTGGGCTGATTCCTCAGCGTTCTCATGATCATTGAAACTCCACGAGGTGAGATCTTCCATGGAGCCCCAGACCGAGGGAGATTGACAGTTATTTTGTGTTTCTTCCATTTGCGAATAATCGCACCAACTGTTGTCACCTCTCACCAACTGCTTGGCGATGGTCTTGTAGCCCATTCCAGCCTTGTGTAGGCCTACAATCTTGTCCCTGACATCCTTGGACAGCTCTTTGGTCTTGGCCATGGTGGAGAGATTGCAATCTGATTGATTGCTTCTGTGGACAGGTGTCTTTTTTAAACAAGTAACAAGCTGAGATTAGGAGCACTCCCTTTAAGATAGTGCTCCTAATCTCAGCTCGTTACCTGTATAGAAGACACCTGGGAGCCAGAAATCTTGCTGATTGATAGGGGATCAAATACTTATTTCACTCATTAAAATGCAAATCAATTGAAATGCATTTTTCTGGATATTTTTGTTGTTATTCTGTCTCTCACTGTTAAAATAAACCGACCATTAAAATTATAGACCCTTCATTTCCTTGTCGGTGGGCAAACCTACAAAATCATCAGGGGATCAAAAACTTTTTTCCCCTCACTGTATTGCACACCCCAGCACCTCTTCCTCCCCATGTCCCATCACCTTTCAAGCAGAGTTCCAGTCACCCAAATCATTTTGGATTTTTAAACACTCCGCCATGATTGTTTATACTTATACTGCAACATTTAGATAACGTCATATATGTGGTCCTTTTTAGTTGATGTTTAAATTGTGGAAAACGAACCAGATCTCGGAAGCAGGCAGGTCCTATCTCTGCTGTGGGCATCTGCAGCCCTCTTCTCTTCATTTACGGTATTCGGTGCAGTTGGCTACCCAGCATGCACCTCCTGATCTCTCTTCCTGACAGGTTGCCATAGCAATGACGGCGTCAGCGGAAGCTCCCGTTGCTATAGCAACCTGCCAATCGGGACATCCCGGTCCTCCCCATTTCATTTCTGGTCCGGAAACCGTGCAAGATTTTGGTATTAGGCGATTCACATGGACTCCTGGAATAGATGAAGCCGATATCCCAGGAGTCCATGGGAATCGCCTAGTGACGTTGAATCTTTTATACAAATGCATTCAACTGAATAACATTGTTAGTGTTTTTGAACCAATGATAGGCTATGTATCACTATACTAATGGTATGTTTCATATTCCATGTAATCTAGATGAAATCAGTAATGCATGTAGCGCGCTGATGAAGCAATAAGTGAAACATGTTGGCTGCTCCTGCATACCTACGCAAATCGATTTCGTCCACTAAGCTGTAATTCAAGGTCATAACATGTATTTTGACTGTATTGTCTTTTATCGTTTTTTTTCAATAAAATTTATATTTTTTATATTAACCCTTGTCGGTATTGCTCACCTACAAATAGATACATTATCTCCCTTCAAAATCCCATCTATGCTTTGAGAGAGCTATGTCTCCCTCCTTACAATTTCGCCTAGTGACGATATCGCCATTTTAAATATAGAGGAGGATGGGCAAATGGATTGATCCCAAATTAAAAAACGGGTGGAACTCTCATCCTCACCCATCTCAACCGCCCGCCCCCCCCCCCTTTTTTTCCCCCTCTTGTTTGCTTTTCTACTTTTTTAGTATGTATGAAAGGTTCCTTAACTTGATCCAGGTGAAGGACTAGTTGTGTTATGGCTGTGGATTCTAGATTCTTGAGCTGCTCCAGGTACCATCGGCCATGTACCCTCTTGGTTCTGCTGACTATAGCCTAGGACAGTGATGGTGAACCTTGGCACCCCAGATGTTTTGGAACTGCATTTCCCATGATGCTCCTGCACTCTGCAGTGTAGTTTAGCATCATGGGAAATGTAGTTCCAAAACATCTGGGGTGCCAAGGTTCTCCATCACTGGTCTAGGATACTACTGTTTACATACCGGTAACTATGTTCATTGAGATGTACTGGATCTGGCAACTTATATACTGTATTTTGTCATTGGATTTGTTGAGCGGCTCATCTCCTACTTGTCCTTATTGAAAATGCTCTTGTCACTCCACCCGCCCCGATCCCCCGTCACCCGCGAGGATGACGGGGAGAGAAGGGGAAAGGGGAGGGACCCTACCACGCGTCGGGACACCACCACAATGGATGAAATGAAACAAACAAGTTGTGCTTTAACTGCAGACTTTCAGCTTTAATTTTTGGGTATTTACTTCCAAATCAGGTGAACGGTGTAGGAATTACAACAGTTTGTATATGTGCCTCCCACTTTTTAAGGGACCAAAAGTAATGGGACAGATTAACAATCATCCATCAAACTTTCACTTTTTAATACTTGGTTGCAAATCCTTTGCAGTCAATTACAGCCTGAAGTCTGGAACACATAGACATCACCAGACGCTGGGTTTCATCCCTGGTGATGCTCTGCCAGGCCTCTACTGCAACTGTCTTCAGTTCCTGCTTGTTCTTGGGGCATTTTCCCTTCAGTTTTGTCTTCAGCAAGTGAAATGCATGCTCAATCGGATTCAGGTCAGGTGATTGACTTGGCCATTGTATAACATTCCACTTCTTTCCCTTAAAAAACTCTTTGGTTGCTTTCGCAGTATGCTTCGGGTCATTGTCCATCTGCACTGTGAAGCTCCGTCCAATGAGTTCTGAAGCATTTTGCTGAATATGAGCAGATAATATTGTCCGAAACACTTCAGAATTCATCCTGCTGCTTTTGTCAGCAGTCACATCATCAATAAATACAAGAGAACCAGTTCCATTGGCAGCCATACATGCCCACGCCATGACACTACCACCACCATGCTTCACTGATGAGGTGGTATGCTTTGGATCATGAGCAGTTCCTTTCCTTCTCCATACTCTTCTCTTCCCATCACTCTGGTACAAGGTGATCTTGGTCTCATCTGTCCATAGGATGTTGTTCCAGAACTGTGAAGGCTTTTTTAGATGTTGTTTGGCAAACTCTAATCTGGCCTTCCTGTTTTTGAGGCTCACCAATGGTTTACATCTTGTGGTGAACCCTCTGTATTCACTCTGGTGAAGTCTTCTCTTGATTGTTGACTTTGACACACATACACCGACCTCCTGGAGAGTGTTCTTCATCTGGCCAACTGTTGTGAAGGGTGTTTTCTTCACCAGGGAAAGAATTCTTCGGTCATCCACCACAGTTGTTTTCCGTGGTCTTCCGAGTCTTTTGGTGTTGCTGAGCTCACCGATGTGTTCTTTCTTTTTAAGGATGTTACAAACAGTTGATTTGGCCACACCTAATGTTTTTGCTATCTCTCTGATGGGTTTGTTTTGTTTTTTCAGAATAATGATGGCTTGCTTCACTGATGGAGACAGTTCTTTGGATCTCATATTGAGAGTTGACAGCAACAGATTCTAAATGCAAGTAGCACACTTGAAATGAACTCTGGACCTTTTATCTGCTCCTTGTAAATGGGATAATGAGGGAATAACACACACCTGGCCATGGAACAGCTGAGCAGCCAATTGTCCCATTACTTTTGGTCCCTTAAAAAGTGGGAGGCACATATACAAACTGTTGTAATTCCTACACCGTTCACCTGATTTGGATGTAAATACCCTCAAATTAAAGCTGAAAGTCTGCAGTTAAAGCACATCTTGTTCATTTCATTTCAAATCCATTGTGGTGGTGTATAGAGCCAAAAAGATTAGAATTGTGTCGATGTCCCAATATTTATGGCCCTGACTGTATGTGTGTATATGTATATATATATATATATATATATATATATATATATATATATATATATATATATATATATATATATATATATATTTATTATTATTGATTTTTTGTATTATTGATTTTTTTTTATTTGTCATATTTAATATGGAAGTCTGGGCATTCCCAACATACTTTCATAAAGTTGGCCATACACTGGTATATTTTTGAATGAACGTTTGTATGAAAATTCTCAGTACTTTGAAAATTGCTTTTAACATTTGATTTTAAAATTTATTGATCAAAAAACACATTCAATGCATTCGTTCGGAAAAAAAAATAAATCTACACCACTAGTTTATATTTTCTCATCGCTGCAGTCAAAAGCGAATACCAATTTGACCGAACTAGCGATTAAACAAACCTGAATGCAGCGTTCTTAAAATGAAACATTTTGAAGAAAATGTTAATAGTGTATGGACAGCTTTTACACCTTTTGCCAGACAGTATAGCCAGAAGGGGGACTCCGCTTTAACAGAGTTAACCACTTACGGACCGCCCGCCGTCGTTATATGTCGCTAATTTGAAGAGGAATATAGTTGTTATGGCAGCAGCTAGCTTCTTCAGCGGGCATTCCGCTTTCAGATAAAAGTGGTCTCTGCGGTGGATTCGCCGCAAGATCACTTTTATCGGCGGCGGGAGAGGCCCTGCCCTCCCACCACGCTCCGGTGCCCTCTGCCGCTTACCGGACCCGTCGGTAACGGCGGAGGCGATCGGGTTCTTCTCCCTGTTGGGCATGGAGACGAGTGAGGGGAAGATGACCCCCACCCATCTCCATACCATTGCACCCATAGCTCTTAAAGGGCCATTTTTATTTTTTTCAAATGACATTTAATTTTTTTTTTTTTATTGCATTTTAATGTAAATATGAGATCTGATGTCTTTTTGACCCCAAATCTCATTTTTAAAAGGTCCTGTCATGCTTTTTACATTCCTTTTCTTTTTTTTAAAGAACAGTGTAAAAATAAAAAATAAAAGGTAAAATAAATAAGAAATAAAACATTTTTTTTAAACGCGCCCCGTCCTGCCGAGCTCACGTTCAGAAGCGAACGCATACGTGAGTAGCGCCCGCATATGAAGACGGTGTTCAAACCACACATGTGAGGTATCGCCGCAATCGGTAGAGCGAGAGCAATAATTCTAGCCCTAGACGTCCTCTGTAACTCAAAACATGCAACCTGTAGAATTTTTTTAAACGTCGACTATGGAGATTTTTAAGGGTAAAAAGTTTGTCGCCATTCCATAAGCGGGCGTAATTTTGAAGCGTGACATGTTGGGTATCAATTTACTCGGCGTAGTATTATTTTTCAAAATATTAAAAAAAAAAAAAGGGCTAACTTTACTGTTGTCTTATTTTTTAATTAAAATTTTTTTTATTTTTTTCCAAAAAAAGTCTGCTTGTAAGACCGCTGAGCAAATACAGTGTGAGAGAAAGTATTGCAACGACCGCCATTTTATTCTCTAGGGTGTTAGAAATAGAAATATATATATATAATGTTTGGGGGTTCTAAGTAATTTTCTAGCAAAAAGAACAGTTTTTAACTTGTAAAGACCAAATCTTAGAAAGAGGCTCGGTCCTTAAGTGGTTAAAGAATATATTGGTGTCATCCCCCACCTGCTGATTGGACGATAACCTGGATATCTGTCTCCCACACAGGTATATGGTTTTCCTGCAAGTGAAGAGAGATTTGTACCACGGACGGTTACTGTGTAAGACATCTGATGCGGCTTTGCTGGCAGCCTACATATTACAAGGTATGTCCTGATGACAGGCTGTCATTGGCTCCTCATTTATGATTTACTGAGTCCTTCTCGCTTCATTGGCTTATGCAGCCGTGTCTTTTACCTCCTATGACATTTCCATTTCTTCCTCTGCTGGAAGTTTGTCTTAAGAGTCCGAATAGAAAAAAAAAAAAAATGTCTGTGTTCTGTATCAACCTATCAGCTTCTCCCTTTCATCTCCTCTTCTACCTTTGAAACAAAAGAGGAGAAGCTAACTAATTGTAGACATGTGTTCATTTTTATTTTCATTTCATTCGGTTTTTTGCTTTTTTCAGAAATTCGGAAATCCGAAAATTCGAATTTCCGAATTTTCTAATTTTCTAATTTCAAATTTTAAAAAAATTTCGAATTCCGAATTTCAAACATTTGAAAATCCGAAAAAAAAGAAAGAAAATCTGTAAAATTCTAAATAATAACTAACTAATAATAACTAACTATTAAATTATAGGTATTGGAATTTCCATTCAAATTTGGCTGCTTGTGAACGTAACGAATACAAATTTATCTGAAGTTACGAATTATCCGAAATAACATATGCCGCATCTGAACAAATGGAACGGAACAAATTAATAATAAATAATAGGAATAAAAAGGTTTTATTATTATTATTGTTATTTATTATTATTAGATCATTATGTTCCATTCTTTTAGATGCGGCATTCGTTATTTCAGATAATTCGTAACTTCGGATAAATTCGTATTCGTTGTGTTCACTAACAGCCAAATTTGAAAGGAAATTTCAATACCTAGAATTTAATAGTTATTAGTTATTTCAGATTTTCGGTTTTCAAATTTTCGGATTTTCATTCTTTTGAATTTTCAGATTTTCATTCTTATTTTTGGACTTTCAAATTTCCAAATTTTTGAATTTCCGAATTTCTAATTTCCGAATTTCGGAATTCGAATTTTCCAATTTCCGAAATTTCCAGTTTCCGAATTTACGAATTTCCAATTTCCGAAATTAGAATTTTCGGAAATTCGGAAATTTGAAATTTGGAAATTTGAAATTCGGAAATTCGAAATTTGGAAATTCGGAAATGCGAAATTCGGAAATTTCGGATTTAACGAATTTGTCAAAATTCGTTAAACGAATTAGGAACTAAACAAATTGCACATTGAACCTTCAGGGCCCCGGTGCAAGAAACAATGAAGGGCGCCCTTGAAGCCCCCCCCTCTCACTTTCCTCTGATCTCAGGGCCCTTTACTCCCATCAGGGGGGGCTTTATTACGGTCCCGCTGTGAGACCCTTTCACGTGTTCTGCACCAGGCCCCCTTATTGCTGTCTTGGGTAAGGTTGCCCCCTTCTCTTCAAGCCAAAGCCACACACTTTAGTGGTGCACAGCAAATTTTTTTTAGTAGCAAACACTATGGGGTCTCAGGACCCGCTTCCTGATTGCCCGGGAGGAGAAACAGGAAGACATTAGCGAATATTAATTTGCTATTGTTACACAATAGGGTGAGCTCGGGGCGCAGTGCTTTGCCCACCCTTTTTTGAAGCCAATTAGAGCCTCAGGCTCTAATCATGTGCTTCTACAAAAACCCCATTGAAATACATGCGTCCGGCGCCTTGCATGTAGATTAGGGGGCCGGGCGCATGGATTGGGGGGGCGGGCGCCCCCATTAATGAGCAGCCACCACTGAATCCCATACAGCTTGCATGTGAGTTGCATTTCAGGGGTGATTAAAGCTGAACTCAATTCAGACAGTTAGATAGACGATTGAAATACATCGATTCAGAGAATTCCACCTGCCAAAGTGTTTGTATTTTTTCATCAAGTCTTGTGATTCAGGTACTGTACCTCTGCCAGACAGCACAGCCAGGCCCCAGACCTTCCTGAAGGTGAGCAGTACACCATGTCCATAACCCATGCTCTCTCTAGAGTGTCCATTGGTGGGAACCACGACCGATGTGCCCACCGGACACATCCAATCACTGATCGGAGTATTGGGCGGCTGTACTTGGCCCTGGTACCATGTGATCACTGTGACCAAACATGAACAGTAGTAAACAATTATGTAATTGTTTACTACTGTGAGAGCTTTGTGATTGGTCACAGTGGCCTTGTACCATGTGAGACCTGTGACCAATCACAGCATCACAGTAGTAAAGAAGGTGTCATGAATGAAACCTTTAGACAGACTTACCGATTGCTTATTACAGTGATCATCACCGTAATAAGCAATCACGGTCTAAAACAAAAATTCTGACCACCTCCCCAGACTACAATGTCACTATAGAAACACTACACTGCTATGGTCATTTTTAAAATAATTTTATTTACTACACCAGTCATATTGTCCCCGATCACCGTCACACCAGTCATATTGTCCCTGATCACCACCACACCAGTCATATTGTCCCTGATCACCACCACACCAGTCATATTGTCCCTAATCACCGTCACACCAGTCATATTGTCCCTAATCACCGTCACACCAGTCATATTGTCCCTAATCACCGTCACACCAGTCATATTGTCCCTAATCACCGTCACACCAGTCATATTGTCCCTAATCACCACCACACCAGTCATATTGTCCCTAATGACCACCACACCAGTCATAATGTCCCTAATCACGTCACACCAGTCATATTGTCCCTAATCACCGCCACACCAGTCATATTGTCCCTGATCACCGTCACACCAGTCATATTGTCCCTAATCACCGTCACACCAGTCATATTGTCCCTGATCACCGTCACACCAGTCATATTGTCCCTAATCACCACCACACCAGTCATAATGTCCCTAATCACGTCACACCAGTCATATTGTCCCTTATCACCGTCACACCAGTCATATTGTCCCTGATCACCGTCACACCAGTCATATTGTCCCTAATCACCTTCACACCAGTCATATTGTCCCTAATCACCGTCACACCAGTCATATTGTCCCTAATCACCACCACACCAGTCATAATGTCCCTAATCACGTCACACCAGTCATATTGTCCCTAATCACCGTCACACCAGTCATATTGTCCCTGATCACCGTCACACCAGTCATATTGTCCCTGATCACCGTCACACCAGTCTTATTGTCCCTGATCACCGTCACACGAAGTTCAGTTTATTGATAAGTATAAACAATGTATCTCTTTGCTTCTTTTCTCAGACTTGGCAGGCTGCCCAGATAGGAGACACAAGTCTCCAAGGGAAGACTTCAGGCAACTTGCATTGACTTCTATTACAGAAGTCACTTGCAAGTCGCGCTGAAGTTTCAGCCTTTTTTATCAGCACAATCGGCCGATGCCGATTAATTAAAAAATGCCAAAAATCAGCCGATATATCGGTCAACCTCTAATATTGTCCCTAATCACCGTCACACCAGTTACAGTGTCCCTGATCATTATTAGATATGTAATGCACCTTGATTTTTGGGCCTCTCTATGTGGCTATTCTGTGAAAAAGTCTCACACATGTGTTATTGCCATGCTTGGAAGGGGTAACATAATTTGTTTTGGGGGTCTAATTCTAAGTATGCCTATTCTGTGTGTAAAAAATAAAATGACAACTTCAAAAAACTTGACTATGCCTCCTACTAAATACCTGGGACTGTCTACTTTCCGAAAATGGCTCATTTGGGGGGTATTAGTACTGTCCTGGTGTTTTCGGCCTCAGGAAATGAGTCCGTCAGTATATCAGGATTGATCAATTTCCAAATATATGTCCCATAGTTTGTGGACTCAATAACTTTCCTACTGACTAAATAATATTTGAATCAAAAAGGGCTGGCAACTCGCATCAAGCCGTGTGCTCAGCCTCAGAGTGGCCCCTCCGTGTGCTCAGCCTCAGAGTGGCCCCTCCGTGTGCTCAGCCTCAGAGTGGCCCCTCCGTGTGCTCAGCCTCAGAGTGTCCCCTCCGTGTGCTCAGCCTCAGAGTGTCCCCTCCGTGTGCTCAGCCTCAGAGTGTCCCCTCCGTGTGCTCAGCCTCAGAGTGTCCCCTCCGTGTGCTCAGCCTCAGAGTGTCCCCTCCGTGTGCTCAGCCTCAGAGTGTCCCCTCTGTGTGCTCAGCCTCTGTCAGGGACTAATACTCACCGAGGCCGAGATGCCGAGAGCAGCTTACCCTTGCGACCACGCGCACCCAGACCCCCGAAGTGGGTACAGAGAGCTGGGGGCACGCGGAGGCACGGGCTTCCGGAAGGCAGGAGGCTCGTAGATGGAGATCTGGTGCACTGGAGTCCGTATGGGACCGGTGGTCTGGATCAGGTATCAGGCAGAGACAAGTCCGTAATACAGGCAGGGATCAGGGTATCAGGCAATCAGAATAGGCAAGTCCGTTGTGCAGGCAGAGGTCAGGGTATCAGGCAATCAGAATAGCGGTTTAAACAGGCCAGGGGTTTGGTACACTTTCAGCAGGCAGACAGGTATAGGTTTCACAGGAGACAAGAGATCAGGGGAGAGCTGACGACGAACCAGCAACCCGACTGGGTGCTGGCGCCGTCAGAAATAGTCTCCCCCCTGGCGAGCGCGTCAGTGTGATGCGCTACCGGGTACTCGCACGGGCGACGGCGCGCACACGGGGGCCGCCGTGCACCCGCACGCGCCGCACCATCAGGCCGCGAACGGGTGTGCGGCGAAGCGCCAGTCCGCCGCGCATGCGCACCGGAGCTCGGCGAGCGGAGACGCTCCCGATCTCCTGACAGCCTCAGAGTGTCCCCTCCGTGTGCTCAGCCTCAGAGTGTCCCCTCCGTGTGCTCAGCCTCAGAGTGGCCCCTCCGTGTGCTCAGCCTCAGAGTGTCCCCTCCGTGTGCTCAGCCTCAGAGTGTCCCCTCCGTGTGCTCAGCCTCAGAGTGTCCCCTCCGTGTGCTCAGCCTCAGAGTGTCCCCTCCGTGTGCTCAGCCTCAGAGTGGCCCCTCCGTGTGCTCAAACTCAGAGTGTCCCCTCCGTGTGCTCAGCCTCAGAGTGTCCCCTCCGTGTGCTCAGCCTCAGAGTGTCCCCTCCGTGTGCTCAGCCTCAGAGTGGCCCCTCCGTGTGCTCAGCCTCAGAGTGGCCCCTCCGTGTGCTCAGCCTCAGAGTGTCCCCTCCGTGTGCTCAGCCTCAGAGTGGCCCCTCCGTGTGCTCAGCCTCAGAGTGGCCCCTCCGTGTGCTCAGCCTCAGAGTGGCCCCTCCGTGTGCTCAGCCTCAGAGTGTCCCTTCCGTGTGCTCAGCCTCAGAGTGGCCCCTCCGTGTGCTCAGCCTCAGAGTGGCCCCTCCGTGTGCTCAGCCTCAGAGTGTCCCCTCCGTGTGCTCAGCCTCAGAGTGTCCCCTCCGTGTGCTCAGCCTCAGAGTGTCCCCTCCGTGTGCTCAGCCTCAGAGTGTCCCCTCCGTGTGCTCAGCCTTAGAGTGTCCCCTCCGTGTGCTCAGCCTCAGAGTGTCCCCTCCGTGTGCTCAGCCTCAGAGTGTCCCCTCCGTGTGCTCAGCCTCAGAGTGTCCCCTCCGTGTGCTCAGCCTCAGAGTGGCCCCTCCGTGTGCTCAGCCTCAGAGTGGCCCCTCCGTGTGCTCAGCCTCAGAGTGTCCCCTCCGTGTGCTCAGCCTCAGAGTGGGCCCTGTGTGCTCAGCCTCAGAGTGCCCCCCCATGTGCTCAGCCTCAGGGTGGCCCCCATGTGCTCAGCCTCAGAGTGGCCCCCAGTGTGCTCAGCCTCAGAGTGGCCCCGTGTGCTCAGCCTCAGAGTGGCCCCTCCGTGTGCTCAGCCTCAGAGTGTCCCCTCTGTGTGCTCAGCCTCAGAGTGTCCCCTCCGTGTGCTCAGCCTCAGAGTGGCCCCTCCCTGTGCTCAGCCTTGGAGTGGCTCCACGTGTGCTCAGCTTCAGAGTGGCCCCTCCGTGTGCTCAGCCTCAGAGTGGCCCCTCCGTGTGCTCAGCCTCAGAGTGGCCCCTCTGTGTGCTCAGCCTCAGAGTGTCCCCTCCGTGTGCTCAGCCTCAGAGTGTCCCCTCCGTGTGCTCAGCCTCAGAGTGGCCCCTCCGTGTGCTCAGCCTCAGAGTGGCTCCACGTGTGCTCAGCCTCAGAGTGGCCCCTCCGTGTGCTCAGCCTCAGAGTGGCCCCTGTGTGCTCAGCCTCAGAGTGGCCCCTGTGTGCTCAGCCTCAGAGTGGCCCCTCCGTGTGCTCAGCCTCAGAGTGTCCCCTCCGTGTACTCAGCCTCAGAGTGTCCCCTCCGTGTGCTCAGCCTCAGAGTGTCCCCTCCGTGTGCTCAGCCTCAGAGTGTCCCCTCCGTGTGCTCAGCCTCAGAGTGTCCCCTCCGTGTGCTCAGCCTCAGAGTGGCCCCTGTGTGCTCAGCCTCAGAGTGTCCCCTCCGTGTGCTCAGCCTCAGAGTGTCCCCTCCGTGTGCTCAGCCTCAGAGTGTCCCCTCCGTGTGCTCAGCCTCAGAGTGTCCCCTCCGTGCTCAGCCTCAGAGTGCCCCCCCATGTGCTCAGCCTCAGAGTGGCCCCTCCGTGTGCTCAGCCTCAGAGTGGCCCCTCCGTGTGCTCAGCCTCAGAGTCCCCTCCGTGTGCTCAGCCTCAGAGTGGCCCCCCATGTGCTCAGCCTCAGAGTGGCCCCTCCGTGTGCTCAGCCTCAGAGTCCCCTCCGTGTGCTCAGCCTCAGAGTCCCCTCCGTGTGCTCAGCCTCAGAGTCCCCTCCGTGTGCTCAGCCTCAGAGTGCCCCCCCATGTGCTCAGCCTCAGAGTGGCCCCCGTGTGCTCAGCCTCAGAGTGGCCCCCGTGTGCTCAGCCTCAGAGTGTCCCCTCCGTGTGCTCAGCCTCAGAGTGGCCCGTGTGTGCTCAGCCTCACAGTGTCCCCTCCGTGTGCTCAGCCTCAGAGTGTCCCCTCCGTGTGCTCAGCCTCAGAGTGTCCCCTCCGTGTGCTCAGCCTCAGAGTGTCCCCTCCGTGTGCTCAGCCTCAGAGTGGCCCCTCCGTGTGCTCAGCCTCAGAGTGGCCCCTCCGTGTGCTCAGCCTCAGAGTGTCCCCTCCGTGTGCTCAGCCTCAGAGTGGCCCCTCCGTGTGCTCAGCCTCAGAGTCCCCTCCGTGTGCTCAGCCTCAGAGTGGCCCCTGTGTGCTCAGCCTCAGAGTCCCCTCCGTGTGCTCAGCCTCAGAGTGGCCCCTCCGTGTGCTCAGCCTCAGAGTGTCCCCTCCGTGTGCTCAGCCTCAGAGTGGCCCCTGTGTGCTCAGCCTCAGAGTGCCCCCCCATGTGCTCAGCCTCAGAGTGGCCCCTCCGTGTGCTCAGCCTCAGAGTCCCCTCCGTGTGCTCAGCCTCAGAGTGGCCCCTGTGTGCTTGCTCAGCCTCAGAGTCCCCTCCGTGTGCTCAGCCTCAGAGTGGCCCCTGTGTGCTCAGCCTCAGAGTGGCCCCTGTGTGCTAAGCCTCAGAGTGGCCCCCGTGTGCTCAGCCTCAGAGTGGCCCCCGTGTGCTCAGCCTCAGAGTGGCCCCCGTGTGCTCAGCCTCAG
Source organism: Lithobates septentrionalis (assembly GCA_037952835.1). Classification (NCBI taxonomy): domain Eukaryota; kingdom Metazoa; phylum Chordata; class Amphibia; order Anura; family Ranidae; genus Lithobates; species Lithobates septentrionalis. The sequence goes on along the minus strand of JBBDGP010005075.1, from coordinate 11,820 downwards.
AGTGGCCCCCGTGTGCTCAGCCTCAGAGTGGCCCCCGTGTGCTCAGCCTCAGAGTGGCCCCCGTGTGCTCAGCCTCAGAGCGGCCCCCGTGTGCTCAGCCTCAGAGCGGCCCCTCCGTGTGCTCAGCCTCAGAGCGGCCCCTCTGTGTGCTCAGCCTCAGAGCGGCCCCTCCGTGTGCTCAGCCTCAGAGTGTCCCCTCCGTGTGCTCAGCCTCAGAGTGTCCCCTCCGTGTGCTCAGCCTCAGAGTGTCCCCTCCGTGTGCTCAGCCTCAGAGTGTCCCCTCCGTGTGCTCAGCCTCAGAGTGGCCCCTCCGTGTGCTCAGTCTCAGAGTTTCCCCTCCGTGTGCTCAGCCTCAGAGTCCCCTCCGTGTGCTCAGCCTCAGAGTGGCCCCTCCGTGTGCTCAGCCTCAGAGATTCCCCTCCGTGTGCTCAGCCTCAGAGTGGCCCCTCCGTGTGCTCAGCCTCAGAGTCCCCTCCGTGTGCTCAGCCTCAGAGTGGCCCCTCCGTGTGCTCAGCCTCAGAGTGTCCCCTCCGTGTTCTCAGCCTCAGAGTGGCCCCTGTGTGCTCAGCCTCAGAGTGCCCCCCCATGTGCTCAGCCTCAGAGTGGCCCCTCCGTGTGCTCAGCCTCAGAGTGGCCCCTCCGTGTGCTCAGCCTCAGAGTGGCCCCTGTGTGCTCAGCCTCAGAGTGGCCCCTGTGTGCTCAGCCTCAGAGTGGCCCCTCCGTGTGCTCAGCCTCAGAGTGTCCCCTCCGTGTGCTCAGCCTCAGAGTGGCCCCTCCGTGTGCTCAGCCTCAGAGTCCCCTCCGTGTGCTCAGCCTCAGAGTGGCCCCTCCGTGTTCTCAGCCTCAGAGTCCCCTCCGTGTGCTCAGCCTCAGAGTGGCCCCTCCGTGTGCTCAGCCTCAGATTGGCCCCTGTGTGCTCAGCCTCAGAGTGGCCCCTCCGTGTGCTCAGCCTCAGATTGGCCCCTGTGTGCTCAGCCTCAGAGTGCCCCCCCATGTGCTCAGCCTCAGAGTGGCCCCCGTGTGCTCAGCCTCAGAGTGGCCCCTGTGTGCTCAGCCTCAGAGTGGCCCCTCCGTGTGCTCAGCCTCAGAGTGCCCCCTCCGTGTGCTCAGCCTCAGAGTGGCCCCTCCGTGTGCTCAGCCTCAGAGTGTCCCCTCCGTGTGCTCAGCCTCAGAGTGTCCCCTCCGTGTGCTCAGCCTCAGAGTGGCCCCTCCGTGTGCTCAGCCTCAGAGTGGCCCCTCCGTGTGCTCAGCCTCAGAGTGGCCCCTCCGTGTGCTCAGCCTCAGAGTGGCCCCTCCGTGTGCTCAGCCTCAGAGTCCCCTCCGTGTGCTCAGCCTCAGAGTGGCCCCTGTGTGCTCAGCCTCAGAGTGGCCCCTCCGTGTGCTCAGCCTCAGAGTGGCCCCTGTGTGCTCAGCCTCAGAGTCCCCTCCGTGTGCTCAGCCTCAGAGTGGCCCCTGTGTGCTCAGCCTCAGAGTGTCCCCTCCGTGTGCTCAGCCTCAGAGTGGCCCCCGTGTGCTCAGCCTCAGAGTGGCCCCTGTGTGCTCAGCCTCAGAGTGGCCCCTCCGTGTGCTCAGCCTCAGAGTGGCCCCTGTGTGCTCAGCCTCAGAGTGGCCCCTCCGTGTGCTCAGCCTCAGAGTGTCCCCTCCGTGTGCTCAGCCTCAGAGTGTCCCCTCCGTGTGCTCAGCCTCAGAGTGCCCCCCCATGTGCTCAGCCTCAGAGTGGCCCCTCCGTGTGCTCAGCCTCAGAGTCCCCTCCGTGTGCTCAGCCTCAGAGTGGCCCCTGTGTGCTCAGCCTCAGAGTCCCCTCCGTGTGCTCAGCCTCAGAGTGGCCCCTGTGTGCTCAGCCTCAGAGTGTCCCCTCCGTGTGATCAGCCTCAGAGTGGCCCCCATGTGCTCAGCCTCAGAGTGGCCCCCGTGTGCTCAGCCTCAGAGTGGCCCCTGTGTGCTCAGCCTCAGAGTGTCCCCTCCGTGTGCTCAGCCTCAGAGTGGCCCCTGTGTGCTCAGCCTCAGAGTGTCCCCTCCGTGTGCTCAGCCTCAGAGTGTCCCCTCCGTGTGCTCAGCCTCAGAGTGGCCCCTCCGTGTGCTCAGCCTTAGAGTCCCCTCCGTGTGCTCAGCCTCAGAGTGGCCCCTCCGTGTGCTCAGCCTCAGAGTCCCCTCCGTGTGCTCAGCCTCAGAGTGGCCCCTCCGTGTTCTCAGCCTCAGAGTCCCCTCCGTGTGCTCAGCCTCAGATTGGCCCCTGTGTGCTCAGCCTCAGAGTGGCCCCTCCGTGTGCTCAGCCTCAGATTGGCCCCTGTGTGCTCAGCCTCAGAGTGCCCCCCATGTGCTCAGCCTCAGAGTGGCCCCCGTGTGCTCAGCCTCAGAGTGGCCCCTGTGTGCTCAGCCTCAGAGTGGCCCCTCCGTGTGCTCAGCCTCAGAGTGCCCCCTCCGTGTGCTCAGCCTCAGAGTGTCCCCTCAGTGTGCTCAGCCTCAGAGTGGCCCCTCCGTGTGCTCAGCCTCAGAGTGGCCCCTCCGTGTGCTCATCCTCAGAGTGTCCCCTCCGTGTGCTCAGCCTCAGAGTGCCCCCCCATGTGCTCAGCCTCAGAGTGGCCCCTCCGTGTGCTCAGCCTCAGAGTCCCCTCCGTGTGCTCAGCCTCAGGGTGGCCCCTCCGTGTGCTCAGCCTCAGAGTGGCCCCTCCGTGTGCTCAGCCTCAGAGTGGCCCCTGTGTGCTCAGCCTCAGAGTCCCCTCCGTGTGCTCAGCCTCAGAGTGGCCCCTGTGTGCTCAGCCTCAGAGTGTCCCCTCTGTGTGCTCAGCCTCAGAGTGGCCCCGTGTGCTCAGCCTCAGAGTGGCCCCGTGTGCTCAGCCTCAGAGTGGCCCCTCCGTGTGCTCAGCCTCAGAGTGGCCCCTCCGTGTGCTCAGCCTCAGAGTGGCCCCTGTGTGCTCAGCCTCAGAGTGGCCCCTCCGTGTGCTCAGCCTCAGAGTGGCCCCTCCGTGTGCTCAGCCTCAGAGTGGCCCCTGTGTGCTCAGCCTCAGAGTGGCCCCTCCGTGTGCTCAGCCTCAGAGTGTCCCCTCCGTGTGCTCAGCCTCAGAGTGTCCCCTCCGTGTGCTCAGCCTCAGAGTGGCCCCTCCGTGTGCTCAGCCCCAGAGTCCCCTCCGTGTGCTCAGCCTCAGAGTGGCCCCTGTGTGCTCAGCCTCAGAGTCCCCTCCGTGTGCTCAGCCTCAGAGTGGCCCCTGTGTGCTCAGCCTCAGAGTGTCCCCTCCGTGTGATCAACCTCAGAGTGGCCCCTGTGTGCTCAGCCTCAGAGTGCCCCCCCATGTGCTCAGCCTCAGAGTGGCCCCCCGTGTGCTCAGCCTCAGAGTGGCCCCTGTGTGCTCAGCCTCAGAGTGTCCCCTCCGTGTGCTCAGCCTCAGAGTGGCCCCTGTGTGCTCAGCCTCAGAGTGTCCCCTCCGTGTGCTCAGCCTCAGAGTGTCCCCTCCGTGTGCTCAGCCTCAGAGTGTCCCCTCCGTGTGCTCAGCCTCAGAGTGGCCCCTCCGTGTGCTCAGCCTCAGAGTGGCCCCTCCGTGTGCTCAGCCTCAGAGTGGCCCCTCCGTGTGCTCAGCCTCAGAGTGGCCCCTCCGTGTGCTCAGCCTCAGAGTGGCCCCTCCGTGTGCTCAGCCTCAGAGTGGCCCCTCCGTGTGCTCAGCCTCAGAGTGGCCCCTCCGTGTGCTCAGCCTCAGAGTGGCCCCTCCGTGTGCTCAGCCTCAGAGTGTCCCCTCCGTGTGCTCAGCCTCAGAGTGGCCCCTCCGTGTGCTCAGCCTCAGAGTGGCCCCTCCGTGTGCTCAGCCTCAGAGTGGCCCCTCCGTGTGCTCAGCCTCAGAGTGGCCCCTCCGTGTGCTCAGCCTCAGAGTGGCCCCTCCGTGTGCTCAGCCTCAGAGTGGCCCCTCCGTGTGCTCAGCCTCAGAGTGGCCCCTCCGTGTGCTCAGCCTCAGAGTGGCCCCTCCGTGTGCTCAGCCTCAGAGTGGCCCCTCCGTGTGCTCAGCCTCAGAGTGGCCCCTCCGTGTGCTCAGCCTCAGAGTGGCCCCTCCGTGTGCTCAGCCTCAGAGTGTCCCCTCCGTGTGCTCAGCCTCAGAGTGGCCCCTCCGTGTGCTCAGCCTCAGAGTCCCCTCCGTGTGCTCAGCCTCAGAGTGGCCCCCCATGTGCTCAGCCTCAGAGTGGCCCCTCCGTGTGCTCAGCCTCAGAGTCCCCTCCGTGTGCTCAGCCTCAGAGTCCCCTCCGTGTGCTCAGCCTCAGAGTCCCCTCCGTGTGCTCAGCCTCAGAGTGCCCCCCCATGTGCTCAGCCTCAGAGTGGCCCCCGTGTGCTCAGCCTCAGAGTGGCCCCCGTGTGCTCAGCCTCAGAGTGTCCCCTCCGTGTGCTCAGCCTCAGAGTGGCCCGTGTGTGCTCAGCCTCACAGTGTCCCCTCCGTGTGCTCAGCCTCAGAGTGTCCCCTCCGTGTGCTCAGCCTCAGAGTGTCCCCTCCGTGTGCTCAGCCTCAGAGTGTCCCCTCCGTGTGCTCAGCCTCAGAGTGGCCCCTCCGTGTGCTCAGCCTCAGAGTGGCCCCTCCGTGTGCTCAGCCTCAGAGTGTCCCCTCCGTGTGCTCAGCCTCAGAGTGGCCCCTCCGTGTGCTCAGCCTCAGAGTCCCCTCCGTGTGCTCAGCCTCAGAGTGGCCCCTGTGTGCTCAGCCTCAGAGTCCCCTCCGTGTGCTCAGCCTCAGAGTGGCCCCTCCGTGTGCTCAGCCTCAGAGTGTCCCCTCCGTGTGCTCAGCCTCAGAGTGGCCCCTGTGTGCTCAGCCTCAGAGTGCCCCCCCATGTGCTCAGCCTCAGAGTGGCCCCTCCGTGTGCTCAGCCTCAGAGTCCCCTCCGTGTGCTCAGCCTCAGAGTGGCCCCTGTGTGCTTGCTCAGCCTCAGAGTCCCCTCCGTGTGCTCAGCCTCAGAGTGGCCCCTGTGTGCTCAGCCTCAGAGTGGCCCCTGTGTGCTAAGCCTCAGAGTGGCCCCCGTGTGCTCAGCCTCAGAGTGGCCCCCGTGTGCTCAGCCTCAGAGTGGCCCCCGTGTGCTCAGCCTCAGAGTGGCCCCCGTGTGCTCAGCCTCAGAGTGGCCCCCGTGTGCTCAGCCTCAGAGTGGCCCCCGTGTGCTCAGCCTCAGAGCGGCCCCCGTGTGCTCAGCCTCAGAGCGGCCCCTCCGTGTGCTCAGCCTCAGAGCGGCCCCTCTGTGTGCTCAGCCTCAGAGCGGCCCCTCCGTGTGCTCAGCCTCAGAGTGTCCCCTCCGTGTGCTCAGCCTCAGAGTGTCCCCTCCGTGTGCTCAGCCTCAGAGTGTCCCCTCCGTGTGCTCAGCCTCAGAGTGTCCCCTCCGTGTGCTCAGCCTCAGAGTGGCCCCTCCGTGTGCTCAGTCTCAGAGTTTCCCCTCCGTGTGCTCAGCCTCAGAGTCCCCTCCGTGTGCTCAGCCTCAGAGTGGCCCCTCCGTGTGCTCAGCCTCAGAGATTCCCCTCCGTGTGCTCAGCCTCAGAGTGGCCCCTCCGTGTGCTCAGCCTCAGAGTCCCCTCCGTGTGCTCAGCCTCAGAGTGGCCCCTCCGTGTGCTCAGCCTCAGAGTGTCCCCTCCGTGTTCTCAGCCTCAGAGTGGCCCCTGTGTGCTCAGCCTCAGAGTGCCCCCCCATGTGCTCAGCCTCAGAGTGGCCCCTCCGTGTGCTCAGCCTCAGAGTGGCCCCTCCGTGTGCTCAGCCTCAGAGTGGCCCCTGTGTGCTCAGCCTCAGAGTGGCCCCTGTGTGCTCAGCCTCAGAGTGGCCCCTCCGTGTGCTCAGCCTCAGAGTGTCCCCTCCGTGTGCTCAGCCTCAGAGTGGCCCCTCCGTGTGCTCAGCCTCAGAGTCCCCTCCGTGTGCTCAGCCTCAGAGTGGCCCCTCCGTGTTCTCAGCCTCAGAGTCCCCTCCGTGTGCTCAGCCTCAGAGTGGCCCCTCCGTGTGCTCAGCCTCAGATTGGCCCCTGTGTGCTCAGCCTCAGAGTGGCCCCTCCGTGTGCTCAGCCTCAGATTGGCCCCTGTGTGCTCAGCCTCAGAGTGCCCCCCCATGTGCTCAGCCTCAGAGTGGCCCCCGTGTGCTCAGCCTCAGAGTGGCCCCTGTGTGCTCAGCCTCAGAGTGGCCCCTCCGTGTGCTCAGCCTCAGAGTGCCCCCTCCGTGTGCTCAGCCTCAGAGTGGCCCCTCCGTGTGCTCAGCCTCAGAGTGTCCCCTCCGTGTGCTCAGCCTCAGAGTGTCCCCTCCGTGTGCTCAGCCTCAGAGTGGCCCCTCCGTGTGCTCAGCCTCAGAGTGGCCCCTCCGTGTGCTCAGCCTCAGAGTGGCCCCTCCGTGTGCTCAGCCTCAGAGTGGCCCCTCCGTGTGCTCAGCCTCAGAGTCCCCTCCGTGTGCTCAGCCTCAGAGTGGCCCCTGTGTGCTCAGCCTCAGAGTGGCCCCTCCGTGTGCTCAGCCTCAGAGTGGCCCCTGTGTGCTCAGCCTCAGAGTCCCCTCCGTGTGCTCAGCCTCAGAGTGGCCCCTGTGTGCTCAGCCTCAGAGTGTCCCCTCCGTGTGCTCAGCCTCAGAGTGGCCCCCGTGTGCTCAGCCTCAGAGTGGCCCCTGTGTGCTCAGCCTCAGAGTGGCCCCTCCGTGTGCTCAGCCTCAGAGTGGCCCCTGTGTGCTCAGCCTCAGAGTGGCCCCTCCGTGTGCTCAGCCTCAGAGTGTCCCCTCCGTGTGCTCAGCCTCAGAGTGTCCCCTCCGTGTGCTCAGCCTCAGAGTGCCCCCCCATGTGCTCAGCCTCAGAGTGGCCCCTCCGTGTGCTCAGCCTCAGAGTCCCCTCCGTGTGCTCAGCCTCAGAGTGGCCCCTGTGTGCTCAGCCTCAGAGTCCCCTCCGTGTGCTCAGCCTCAGAGTGGCCCCTGTGTGCTCAGCCTCAGAGTGTCCCCTCCGTGTGATCAGCCTCAGAGTGGCCCCCATGTGCTCAGCCTCAGAGTGGCCCCCGTGTGCTCAGCCTCAGAGTGTCCCCTCCGTGTGCTCAGCCTCAGAGTGTCCCCTCCGTGTGCTCAGCCTCAGAGTGGCCCCTGTGTGCTCAGCCTCAGAGTGTCCCCTCCGTGTGCTCAGCCTCAGAGTGTCCCCTCCGTGTGCTCAGCCTCAGAGTGGCCCCTCCGTGTGCTCAGCCTTAGAGTCCCCTCCGTGTGCTCAGCCTCAGAGTGGCCCCTCCGTGTGCTCAGCCTCAGAGTCCCCTCCGTGTGCTCAGCCTCAGAGTGGCCCCTCCGTGTTCTCAGCCTCAGAGTCCCCTCCGTGTGCTCAGCCTCAGATTGGCCCCTGTGTGCTCAGCCTCAGAGTGGCCCCTCCGTGTGCTCAGCCTCAGATTGGCCCCTGTGTGCTCAGCCTCAGAGTGCCCCCCATGTGCTCAGCCTCAGAGTGGCCCCCGTGTGCTCAGCCTCAGAGTGGCCCCTGTGTGCTCAGCCTCAGAGTGGCCCCTCCGTGTGCTCAGCCTCAGAGTGCCCCCTCCGTGTGCTCAGCCTCAGAGTGTCCCCTCAGTGTGCTCAGCCTCAGAGTGGCCCCTCCGTGTGCTCAGCCTCAGAGTGGCCCCTCCGTGTGCTCATCCTCAGAGTGTCCCCTCCGTGTGCTCAGCCTCAGAGTGCCCCCCCATGTGCTCAGCCTCAGAGTGGCCCCTCCGTGTGCTCAGCCTCAGAGTCCCCTCCGTGTGCTCAGCCTCAGGGTGGCCCCTCCGTGTGCTCAGCCTCAGAGTGGCCCCTCCGTGTGCTCAGCCTCAGAGTGGCCCCTGTGTGCTCAGCCTCAGAGTCCCCTCCGTGTGCTCAGCCTCAGAGTGGCCCCTGTGTGCTCAGCCTCAGAGTGTCCCCTCTGTGTGCTCAGCCTCAGAGTGGCCCCGTGTGCTCAGCCTCAGAGTGGCCCCGTGTGCTCAGCCTCAGAGTGGCCCCTCCGTGTGCTCAGCCTCAGAGTGGCCCCTCCGTGTGCTCAGCCTCAGAGTGGCCCCTGTGTGCTCAGCCTCAGAGTGGCCCCTCCGTGTGCTCAGCCTCAGAGTGGCCCCTCCGTGTGCTCAGCCTCAGAGTGGCCCCTGTGTGCTCAGCCTCAGAGTGGCCCCTCCGTGTGCTCAGCCTCAGAGTGTCCCCTCCGTGTGCTCAGCCTCAGAGTGTCCCCTCCGTGTGCTCAGCCTCAGAGTGGCCCCTCCGTGTGCTCAGCCCCAGAGTCCCCTCCGTGTGCTCAGCCTCAGAGTGGCCCCTGTGTGCTCAGCCTCAGAGTCCCCTCCGTGTGCTCAGCCTCAGAGTGGCCCCTGTGTGCTCAGCCTCAGAGTGTCCCCTCCGTGTGATCAACCTCAGAGTGGCCCCTGTGTGCTCAGCCTCAGAGTGCCCCCCCATGTGCTCAGCCTCAGAGTGGCCCCCCGTGTGCTCAGCCTCAGAGTGGCCCCTGTGTGCTCAGCCTCAGAGTGTCCCCTCCGTGTGCTCAGCCTCAGAGTGGCCCCTGTGTGCTCAGCCTCAGAGTGTCCCCTCCGTGTGCTCAGCCTCAGAGTGTCCCCTCCGTGTGCTCAGCCTCAGAGTGTCCCCTCCGTGTGCTCAGCCTCAGAGTGGCCCCTCCGTGTGCTCAGCCTCAGAGTGGCCCCTCCGTGTGCTCAGCCTCAGAGTGGCCCCTCCGTGTGCTCAGCCTCAGAGTGTCCCCTCCGTGTGCTCAGCCTCAGAGTGGCCCCTCCGTGTGCTCAGCCTCAGAGTGGCCCCTCCGTGTGCTCAGCCTCAGAGTGGCCCCTCCGTGTGCTCAGCCTCAGAGTGGCCCCTCCGTGTGCTCAGCCTCAGAGTGGCCCCTCCGTGTGCTCAGCCTCAGAGTGGCCCCTCCGTGTGCTCAGCCTCAGAGTGGCCCCTCCGTGTGCTCAGCCTCAGAGTGGCCCCTCCGTGTGCTCAGCCTCAGAGTGGCCCCTCCGTGTGCTCAGCCTCAGAGTGGCCCCTCCGTGTGCTCAGCCTCAGAGTGGCCCCTCCGTGTGCTCAGCCTCAGAGTGTCCCCTCCGTGTGCTCAGCCTCAGAGTGGCCCCTCCGTGTGCTCAGCCTCAGAGTGGCCCCTCCGTGTGTTCAGCCTCAGAGTGTCCCCTCCGTGTGCTCAGCCTCAGAGTGTCCCCTCCGTGTGCTCAGCCTCAGAGTGTCCCCTCCGTGTGCTCAGCCTCAGAGTGGCCCCTCCGTGTGCTCAGCCTCAGAGTGTCCCCTCCGTGTGCTCAGCCTCAGAGTGTCCCCTCCGTGTGCTCAGCCTCAGAGTGGCCCCTCCGTGTGCTCAGCCTCAGAGTCCCCTCCGTGTGCTCAGCCTCAGAGTGGCCCCTGTGTGTTCAGCCTCAGAGTCCCCTCCGTGTGCTCAGCCTCAGAGTGGCCCCTCCGTGTGCTCAGCCTCAGAGTGTCCCCTCCGTGTGCTCAGCCTCAGAGTGGCCCCTGTGTGCTCAGCCTCAGAGTGCCCCCCCGTGTGCTCAGCCTCAGAGTGGCCCCCCCGTGTGCTCAGCCTCAGAGTCCCCTCCGTGTGCTCAGCCTCAGAGTGGCCCCTGTGTGCTCAGCCTCAGAGTCCCCTCCGTGTGCTCAGCCTCAGAGTGGCCCCTGTGTGCTCAGCCTCAGAGTGGCCCCTTTGTGCTCAGCCTCAGAGTGGCCCCTGTGTGCTCAGCCTCAGAGTGGCCCCTCCGTGTGCTCAGCCTCAGAGTCCCCTCCGTGTGCTCAGCCTCAGAGTGGCCCCTCCGTGTTCTCAGCCTCAGAGTCCCCCTCCGTGTGCTCAGCCTCAGATTGGCCCCTGTGTGCTGCTCAGCCTCAGAGTGGCCCCTCCGTGTGCTCAGCCTCAGAGTGGCCCCTGTGTGCTCAGCCTCAGAGTGGCCCTCCGTGTGCTCAGCCTCAGAGTGGCCCCTGTGTGCTCAGCCTCAGAGTGCCCCCTCCGTGTGCTCAGCCTCAGAGTGGCCCCTCCGTGTGCTCAGCCTCAGAGTGGCCCCTCCGTGTGCTCAGCCTCAGAGTGGCCCCTCCGTGTGCTCAGCCTCAGAGTGTCCCCTCCGTGTGCTCAGCCTCAGAGTGTCCCCTCCGTGTGCCACTCAGCCTCAGAGTGGCCCCTGTGTGCTCAGCCTCAGGAGTGGCCCCTCCGTGTGCTCAGCCTCAGAGTCCCCTCCGTGTGCTCAGCCTCAGAGTGGCCCCTCCGTGTGCTCAGCCTCAGAGTGGCCCCTCCGTGTGCTCAGCCTCAGAGTGGCCCCTCCGTGTGCTCAGCCTCAGAGTGGCCCCTCCGTGTGCTCAGCCTCAGAGTGGCCCCTGTGTGCTCAGCCTCAGAGTCCCCTCCGTGTGCTCAGCCTCAGAGTGTCCCCTCCGTGTGCTCAGCCTCAGAGTGGCCCCCGTGTGCTCAGCCTCAGAGTGGCCCCTGTGTGCTCAGCCTCAGAGTGGCCCCTCCGTGTGCTCAGCCTCAGAGTGGCCCCTGTGTGCTCAGCCTCAGAGTGGCCCCTCCGTGTGCTCAGCCTCAGAGTGCCCCCCTCCGTGTGCTCAGCCTCAGAGTGGCCCCTGTGTGCTCAGCCTCAGAGTGCCCATGTGCTCAGCCTCAGAGTGGCCCCTCCGTGTGCTCAGCCTCAGAGTCCCCTCCGTGTGCTCAGCCTCAGAGTGGCCCCTATGTGCTCAGCCTCAGAGTTGCCCCTGTGTGCTCAGCCTCAGAGTGGCCCCTGTGTGCTCAGCCTCAGAGTGTCCCCTCCGTGTGATCAGCCTCAGAGTGGCCCCTGTGTGCTCAGCCTCAGAGTGCCCCCCCATGTGCTCAGCCTCAGAGTGGCCCCCGTGTGCTCAGCCTCAGAGTGGCCCCTGTGTGCTCAGCCTCAGAGTGTCCCCTCCGTGTGCTCAGCCTCAGAGTGGCCCCTGTGTGCTCAGCCTCAGAGTGGCCCCTCCGTGTGCTCAGCCTCAGAGTGGCCCCTCCGTGTGCTCAGCCTCAGAGTGGCCCCTCCGTGTGCTCAGCCTCAGAGTGGCCCCTCCGTGTGCTCAGCCTCAGAGTGGCCCCTCCGTGTGCTCAGCCTCAGAGTGGCCCCTCCGTGTGCTCAGCCTCAGAGTGTCCCCTCCGTGTGCTCAGCCTCAGAGTGTCCCCTCCGTGTGCTCAGCCTCAGAGTGGCCCCTCCGTGTGCTCAGCCTCAGAGTGTCCCCTCCGTGTGCTCAGCCTCAGAGTGTCCCCTCCGTGTGCTCAGGCTCAGAGTGTCCCCTCCGTGTGCTCAGGCTCAGAGTGTCCCCTCCGTGTGCTCAGGCTCAGAGTGTCCCCTCCGTGTGTTCAGCCTCAGAGTGTCCCCTCCGTGTGCTCAGCCTCAGAGTGGCCCCTCCGTGTGCTCAGCCTCAGAGTGTCCCCTCCGTGTGCTCAGGCTCAGAGTGTCCCCTCCGTGTGCTCAGCCTCAGAGTGTCCCCTCCGTGTGCTCAGCCTCAGAGTGTCCCCTCCGTGTGCTCAGCCTCAGAGTGGCCCCTCCGTGTGCTCAGCCTCAGAGTCCCCTCCATGTGCTCAGCCTCAGAGTGGCCCCTCCGTGTGCTCAGCCTCAGAGTCCCCTCCGTGTGCTCAGCCTCAGAGTGGCCCCTGTGTGCTCAGCCTCAGAGTCCCCTCCGTGTGCTCAGCCTCAGAGTGGCCCCTGTGTGCTCAGCCTCAGAGTGTCCCCTCCGTGTGCTCAGCCTCAGAGTGGCCCCTGTGTGCTCAGCCTCAGAGTGGCCCCTCCGTGTGCTCAGCCTCAGAGTGTCCCCTCCGTGTGCTCAGCCTCAGAGTGTCCCCTCCGTGTCCTCAGCCTCAGAGTTTCCCCTCCGTGTGCTCAGCCTCAGAGTGTCCCCTCCGTGTGCTCAGCCTCAGAGTGGCCCCTCCGTGTGCTCAGCCTCAGAGTGTCCC